>VZTZ01013584.1:0-73387 GCA_013400955.1 Drymodes brunneopygia | reverse complement strand
CCCCCCCACCTCCCACCAGCCAAAATCTCTTTGGATCTCTGCACTTCCCAAGAGGAAGCCCCCCAGCTAAGAGGGTAGCCAACTGCACCCTTCCCCCTCCTTCTCCTCCCAGCCAGATTTTTTGTCTCGTAAGTATCATCGTTATCATCTCTTAGGCAACAAATGGAAGAAGATCCCCTGAGAGAAAGAAAAAAACCCTAAAAAACCAGGAAATATCCTAACCTCCAACGTTCATTTACTCATTTTTGCCAGCACCGCTGCTGGAAGGCTTCAGTTATGAGCCAGGGCCTCCAGAGGAAAGTACTGTCTATACATTCTAGTGGCAAATTGCTGTCTGACTCACATAATAGGCATTCAAATGCTGGTTTCCTGCATATATTTTCCTTATATTTTTACAAGTATGCCAAGCACAAACACTTGTCCAACTCTAACAAACATACACAAGTCCTTNCTCCTTCCCAGTGACGGCGGGCGTTGCAAAGGGCCCAGTACAAAGGCCACTCTGACGAGCAAAGGCTCACCCGCAGTAGGAGAAACAGTGAAGGACAGGACTTCGTGGAGACAGCGAATTCTCCCCAGCTGCAGCAGCAGCCCGACCATTCTCCTCTGGTCCCGAAAGCGANCACTTGTCCAACTCTAACAAACATACACAAGTCCTTAGCATAACACCCCCAAGATTCATTCTGTCTCCCAATTCATACTGGGCACTTTCTGCAGGCTGAGATACAATCATTTTGGTTCGTATATTATCTTAATTTGAGCAAATGTAATTTTTCAGGAATTTTCCATCCTTACTTCCACTTACTATGTTAGAAGTTTGTGCACAACAATTATAGCCTGTTTTGTCAAAATTATCTAGTATCAAAACAACCCTATGATACATCATTTTTTCATCCAGACAATAATATGTTTTATTTCCCTTTGAATCTGATCCAGTGGTTTGGATGGGGTCAAAAGCATTTTTAATCCTTAAGATGTTAATCCACCTAAGAGCTATGAAATATATCTATTGAAACTTCGTACTTGTAGGGTCTGTTCTTTCCAACTCAAATCTGACCATTTCATAACCCTTTAAACAATCAGAATCAAATTGTAGCTATTTCAATTCAAGTTTTATCTTCCCATCTCTTACTGAAAAGTGCTATGTTTTGAACTTTTAAAAAACAGTTATTCAAAAAGGTTTATTACCAGATTTTTTTCATGTTTTCCCCTGCAAATAATCTTTCGGAGAAATTGCTTTGATTTCTATTAATCAGAAAGGTTTACAGACTTAGTAGTGGTTCAACAACTATGACTGTTTTATGACTTGCTCTTGTTCAGAAATTGCCATTTTCCTCTTCTTCTTTCTCCAGAAGCTCCTTCACATCCCACTGTGTTAGAAACCAACAAGTGAACAGGACCAGATGTTCAGCTGCCAAGCTTACTTTCTGCCTGGTTTAAGAAATTTTATGTAAGCACTTGAGTGCTTGATATATTGTGAGCAGAGGTGACATAACTCATTGGAGTCCTCCTGGAAAAAATGTGACTTTGGAAATACAGGTGAGTGCAAGCACTGGCAATCATCCAGCCTCATCTGCTGTCTCATTGTTTGAAATACATATTCCATTCTCTAAAATAATCCCAGCATTTAGATGAAGGAAATAAATCATTTGTCTTCATTACAAGACACCATAATATTTGCTTTAAGCTTCCTGAAGTGGAATTACAGGAATTACAGCACAATCACAGTGCTTTGGGGAAGACGTGACAGTCTGTTCTGCAGAAATGTTTTGCTAAAACTGATAGTTCTTTCAAAAGTACTGGGGATGGGAGAAGACATGCCACAAAGTAAAATTGTAACAAAGTCAGTTTAACAAGAGTGGTGGGAGAGGGGGTGAGCTAATCAGAATAGGATTAATTACTTGAAACAGAATAAAGAGCTTCCACATAACATTTCCCTCAGTTTCTATTAAAGTGCTCACCCCATGGTACTGAACTAGAACTGAACTAGCCACTGAACTAGACAGTAAGAACTTGTAAACCATCTCCTTTCCCACATACATGCAATACTGCCACAAAGTTATCATGGTGGAGAAAAAAAACCCAGCAAAACAAGAAAAACCAGCAATAAGAGATAGCTCATTGTACACATCCACAAGGACACTATTTTATGCAAATTTTGTTTTGCTTGATATCGTTATATAAGTTCAAGTGAACTTCAAGGGAATTTAGCCATTCTATATGGCCCTGGCAAACAGTCTACAAGGACAAATAAAAATGTCTACCTTGTGCTTCAATTGCTTTAATATACAAGATATTTATATTAAAATGTGGACATTTCTGGCTGTGTGCACATTTCTTAGTAACCTTCCTTTACATAAGCATTTGCACTGGAGTCACCTCTAGCACTTCTAAGGGAAAGTATGACACAGCCTTACTTTAAGAAAAGTGTTCCTAAAAGGGATCACTGTGTGCAGGGAGCCAGGGTCTTCAGAAGTGTTCCAACACTTCTGAAAATATTACATTTTGAGCGTTGATGGATTCTATGTAGATCATACCAGAAGAAAACTTTTACATCCCAGCTACAGAACTATTATTTCTAGTCATTCCTGACTCTCTAAAAGCACCACCAAGCCAAATCTACTCACCTTCAAACAAAAGAAGCTTGCTTACTGCTATTGCAGAAGGTTCACATGCATGTCACTATCTTCAGTGAAGAGATACTACTATTATTTACTCATGTGAATTAATGAGAAAATTGAATTTTCTTAATATCATATGTACAAGAAGATTCTCCCATACTTCACAAGAGGACTTCTCCCTAATGACCACCAGCACTTGAAAAGAAACGAAAGCACCTAGGGCACCCTTGGAGGAAGGGTAAATGCCTGCTGTAATATTTTTAGTTCACTTCTTTAAAAACAGGTCTGTACACACCACAAATAACATTTAGAGTTAGTCAGTGAACACAGACAAGTTTGGTAGCTCTAGGTCATGAAAGATGAAACCAGGTATTCTGTTAAATCAATCAACTGAAAAGAAAAGATGATGTCAAAATTCAACTACTTCTGTATTCTTACCAAGTCATTTGCACTAGCATCAGCCAGTTTCTGAAGCAGAACCTGGCAGCTACCAATATAGGCTGCAGCAGGAATTACAGGTGTAATACAGGAAATAATCACAAAAATGTCTTTGTGTAATTCAGTTAAACAGCCAATGGAAAGACCTCATCCAGGCTCAATTAGATCTGCTAATCACAGTGGTAGTTCTAACTCTCATTATTAATGCCAGATGCCCTCTGATATTCACAATTACCAGAAATACGTATCCTACAATATGAACAAAGAATTGTTGCAACTTTAAAGCTGAGGAAACAGCACCTCAGAGGCCAAGTAATAACAAAAGCAAGGCCTCCTCTTGCATACATCCACCTTAAAAAGGAAACAAGGAATTACGACTGTCCTGATGTGACATTTCCAGGCGTGTTTCTTGTCTCCTGGATGCAGTGAGGGAAGACAGGTACCCTCATTTTCTCTTCTGCACATCCAATCTGCACATCCACATCTGTGGGGCCAGCAACCTAGAAGAATGATAGATACCATGGGGCCAGCTAAGGAAGAGCTTGCTCTGCCTCCTCTCTGCTGGAGAGAGACAGGAGGGAGACAGAACAGCAATGCTTCTGGCTGAGCCCTCTCAGGAATACAGAGCCCTTCTAAGCAGCATGCTCAGGTTTAAGGAAAACAGCATGACTTGCTGAAATGCAGCAAAAGCCATGATTTCTGAGAGACATGCCAGTAACTCACAGCCAGTTTCTTCTGAGCCCTGAGGATCTAAGCAAGAGGGTGAAATTGTAAAGGTTATTAAATAAGTTAGAGAGCAAGCATGTATCCCTTTTAAATACAGAAATAGTCTTTCCAACCATGTCAATTTGTACCAGTTTTAGAAGCATGTGGATATCTTGTGCAGTCTCACCACAGTCCTAAATGAAAAATCTTAGGCTGAAGACTAGAAACAAACATTTCTTTTTTGTACTTAGTTTTCATTTTTTTCTTTATATATTAGCAATTTATTCTCCTCTTACAACTTATGTTGGAGTGTCTTAACAGTCTGCATGTTTCTAAACCTTGAGCAGCCTTTAGCAAAGAAATACTGCTTCTCACCTAAACCAGCAAGAGAATGAACATTCAATTGATGCATCTTCCCCCCAGCCCCCTCCAAAACCAGGCCAACTGCTTTACAGCATTATGTTGAACAGATATTACTAGAGAAGTATGCAGTCTTACAAATTTAAGAAATCCCATCTCACCTGAATATGGCCTAATTTAGAAATCAGTTCCTACCAAGCTAATCCAGCAAACAAAGAGGGTTCAACAAAAGACTGAGGGTTCACAATAGTCTCAAGTTCAAGTACATCAGTTGTGTATCACATATAGTCAAGAAAGCATAGTTTAAAAACTTCCACTGTCAATTCCTACAGCAATGCAGTCATGCTTTATGATTTCTTGTCAGGGTTGGAGGGGAAAAGAAACAAAAGGCTTCTTTGGTCTAGAATCTCTGTATCTGAGTGAAAGATTTCTGAGGAATAAGGATTGGGTTTTCTTAAGCCAAAACAAACAAATAAACAAAATATCACCTTATTTATTGCTCAGATTACCCCAGTGAACGCCATCAAATATTTATGTAAGACTACTATTTATTGCCTCTGCATTGTCCTCGCACACACACATTGTACTGCATTTGCTTCCAGCATCACCAGCTGAAATCTAATTTCAATCTGCACTAATGTTAAGAAAAATCAGTCACACCTAAATGCTTAACAGAAAGACCAGTTGGTCAGTACATACTGCGTCCTCCCAAGAAGCCATGATGTTTAATAACAATACATATTCTGTCTGTATATATTCTGTCTTGCCAACAGAGCTCACAAGTCTTGTGCTGTGGCACCTTTTAGAACTTTCAGATGTCAGTTCCAGAAGCTCATGCTGAGAGAGAACATGATTAAAGACCTCCAGCTCCCTTATTCTGCCCTTAATTAAAGGTGGAAGGGAAGATTAGCTCACAGAAACTACAATTTCTGCAGGTCATGAATATTTTTTAGCAGGTTCTCTACAAAAAGCAATCCAAACCTCATCTACCTTGGCTATGCTGATGCCCTGTGACCAAATTACACAGCTTTTAATTTCTGCAGCTCAGCTACCAAGAAAGTTCTCTACACCAGCTGCACAATATAACCACAGAATTGCAGAATCATTTAGGCTGGAAAAGACCTCTAAAATCATTGAGTCCAACCTTTGACCAATCACCAGCTTCACAACTAGACCAGGGCACTCAGTACCATGTCCAGTTGTTTCCTGAACACTTTCAGGGCTGGTGACTCTACCACCTTCCTGAGAGCCCGTTCCAATGCTTTATAACCCTTTCCATGTTCTTTCTGATGTCCAGCCTGAACATCCCGACTCAGCCTGAGACTGTGTCCTCTTTTCATGTTGCTGGTTGCCTGGGAGAATAGGCCAACCCCTAAGCTGCTTGTGAGGCATCAACCGCTACTTTCTTTTCCTCACTAATTTCTGCCCATTCCCCACCATCTCCAGAGCACGTGGGTCTCACATAAGAGACTGCTCAGCCCATATGCCTGACTTGGACACCAGAATTACTCAGCCTTACTGTTCATGTGAACACACTCCAGCCGCTGCAGCAGACTCCTGATTGCCTGGATTTCTGCCTGGATTTCCTCTGGCTCCTACAAACAATAGGCATTTGCACACCCACACACCTACAGTCACTTTCTTCATGAAAAGACTTCTTATCAGCACCTTGCTTGTGAACTTGCTTTCCACCTAGTGTTTCTTTGGAATTGGGACAGGTAGGGAAAAAAAAGCCCACCAAGAAGAAACCTCCAAGTCTGATAACAATGTAGGCACCAGACTTTGATGCACTGTATTGCACCCTCTATCATTTCCTTAGCAGTCAAAGCCAGCACTGACAACAGACAACTAACCAGAAGTTAGAGCAGCCTGAACACATTGAAACCTGCCACCAAAAAAACCCCACAGCAGCTTCACCTGCACAGAAACATCATGCTATTAAGAAGAAATGAAGTAAAAAATAAAAAAAAGAAAGCCATGTTGTTTATTATTTACTATGAAAGAGAATTTCTGCACTAGCTCTTCATTTAACAGCCCAACATTTCCATAAGGTCTTGTAGGAGCAAAAAGTGAGGAAAAGAAAAATTTCCAAGCCAAAGACCTATCAGACATGCATAACTTCAAATCTCTCCACTGCAGGACTATGAAAATAAAAAGGGAGTTTACACACACAGCTTTCTGTTAGGTAATGTTCTCTTAAGAGGGATGAAAGGTAAACCTCAAAATATACCCAGCATTAGTACCATGGATGTTTCAGAACTACAACGGATTGAGAACCCATCCTGGGCTAGTCCTAGGTGGTCATTTCATTGCAAGACAATGCTACATAAGTCTTTTCATAACACTGTTTTCACGTACAGCCCTTTCCCCAAAACACCAGTAAGACACAAGAAGCACAGAACAGGAGCCCTGTAAAACATGATCTGAAAGTGACAGCCTTATCATGACTGGCACTACTAACACTGTGTTAATTCACTGGTTCTCTGCAGGTATGTGGCCCCACGATCTGCTTTTTCCTATTATTTATGCGTGCTTTCTGGCTGGGGAATCTTTGTCCAACTTATTCTAACCTTACCCTTTTGTTTTTAAGGAGTTAGGACCATAACAATACTGGAAACTCAAAACTGTTCTGGAGATGCAGCATCCAGTGCTGGCAACAGAAAATGTGCTCCCGCCCCGTGTTCATTCACCTTGTAAAGGCCATCAGAAAAGCAAACTACGCAGCCCGCATCCTAAAGTTTGCGCGGCGGCAGACGGCCGCTGACTTGCACTCAACCACGACGGCCTTAAACAGGTTACATCTGCGCGAAAACAAGAGACACACGAAAAGAATCAGCACACCGCCCCGGCTGTGGCGGGGGACGCGTTCGTTCGCCTTTCGTTCTTGGAGACGCGACTTGGCTCCCCTCGTTCCGGGATGAGGGAGGGGAAGCGACACCTCTCGGAGCCATCCCCCTCAGCACACATACAGAGACTTCGCGGGGACCGTCCCCCCACAACTCAGCGCTGTAGCGGGCCGGGGAGCCCGGGGCGCTCCTCGAGGCGGCCGTTCGCGATAGCCCCGCGGGGCAGGGACGCGGCCACTTACAGCTTAGTACCCCCACATAAGCGAGAAGCAGCAGGCGGAGATTGCGGCTCGCCATCTTCTCGCGGCGGCGGCGGCAGCGGCGGCGCGGGCGGTGCCCGGTGGGCCGGGGGCTCAGCGCCCGCGGAGCTGTTACGATACCGGGCCGTCCTCTGCCTCCTCCGAGCCCGGAGCCGCCCCAAACTTTCAACGTGTCCGAGGAGGCGTCTCCCCGCTCCGAACGCAGGAGTCGGGGCTGGACGCGGGGATGTGCCCTGGCCGCCCGCCCGCCCTAGAGCGAGGAGCCGCGGCGGGCAGCGGTTCTGGGAGCATCCCTCTCCTTTACCGCCCCCGCAGTGCCCCCGCGCATCCTGGGGGCTGGGTTGTGTTGAATCCAGCAGCTCTTCTCTCCGTTTTGATAATTTATTTGTTTATTTTTAAGCTGGGGCATCTTCGTAAGCTCAAGGACATTTGTTGCAACAGAATAAACTTTTCCTTAGGAAAAGCTTTAACTTCTCAAGGAAGAGCGTTGTCCCTGTCGGTGCGTTTCCCTTAGGTAAACCCACCCAGGGTGGGAGTAGGGATAACGGGGTGAAATCACGGAACAAACATTTGGATATTCCGGCTAACAAAAAAGCCATGTGAGGGTGAGGCGCTGTTTTAAGGCGAAAGAAGTCACAGTGACTCCTTGTGCCGGTCTGTACAGCTGGACTGTCCAGAATCCCACCTACAGCAGGAGATGGGTCACACAGTGACCTTCAAAACCTTTTATATTATTATTTTATACCAGACTGGGAGAGTTTTTGGTTAAATGTACAGGTGGTCTAATGGCCCTTTAAATTTATGAATCAAGGAAAATTAGTCATAGTGACAGTTAATAGTGTATCTGAGTAGTTTCCAATGATATCTTAAAAATGCATTACCACTGATGTAAGGCAGTTCTATAACAAGAAAAGTATCTCAAGTATTTTTTTTTTGTAATCAGAACAGCAATGTCGGCTATATTTTGTTGAAGGGCAACAAAATGCAGAAAGATAATTTATAAATAAAACCTCTAACAGCTATTTTAAAAGAGAGCAAGGAAGTAGGATGCCATGATGCTCTTCATGGCAAAATCTTCATTTATTTTTCATTTGGAAAAAATGTATACAGAGCAGAAGTAATATTTTCTTTTAAAATCTGCATATATATATATGTGTGTGTATGGATGTCCAGTATATATTACTGGTATGTTGACATGCATTTAGTAAAATGGAAACTGTCCCATTGAAAACAGAAAAGTTTTTTGTGTGTCCCAACACATCATAGCTTTAGGCATGTACAAAGGTTCATTGATTTCAGAAGGACTGGTTTACTATTTAAAGTCAGACAATGATAGAAATGTTGCCTTGATATAACATTTAAGCATATGGCGAGCACCTGGTGGAAAAGTTATAAACATGGGGAATGTTAAGAAATGGCATTATGGAATTCAATTAAAGGATAGGTGATAGGATGTTATTAATACTGATGGTTGATGAAAAACTAACATGCCCTGGTCGTGTGCTCTGGGAGCCCAGAACCCCCCGTGTGCTGGGCTGCATCCAAAGCCCCGGGGGCAGCAGGGCAGGGAGGGGATTCTGCCCCTCTGCCCTGCTCTACTGAGACCCCACCTGCAGGGCTGCATCCAGCTCTGGGCTCCCAGCACAGGAAGGACAGGGACCTCCTGGAGCCAGGCCAGAGGAGACCACCAAGTTTATCAGGGGGCTGGAGCACTATGAAGACAAGCTGAGAGATTTGGGGCTGTTCAGCCTGGACAAGAGAAGGTTGCATGGAGACCTCACAGCAGCTTTCCAGTATCTGAAGGGAGGCAGGAGAGGGACTCTTCATCAGAAAATGTAGTGACAGTACAAGGAGTAATGGGTTCAAACTGAAAGAGGAAAATTTAGGTTACACATATGGAAGAAATTCTTTACAGTGAATATGTCACAGGTTGCCCAGAGCAGCTGTGGCTGCCTCACCCCTGGAAGTGTTACAGGCCAGGCTGGATGGGGCTCTGAGCGACCTGGTCTAGTGAAAGGTGTCCCTGCCTATGGCAGGGGGGGGAATGAGATGGACTTTAAGGTCCCTTCCAACCTAAAGCTTTCTGTGATTCTATGATTCATTAACACAGCTCTTATACTGTAGTAAATCCATTTAAATGAAAAGGTTTTATACAAGCATGAGGTCAGATTAAAGTTCCTTTTTTCTGTTCACTGTTTCATTTCTCTTGCAAGTGAAGCAAATTCCTAGTGCACAGCATTGTTTGCCCCACATTTCTCTGACTTTTTCTAGTACAGTTCAAATTTTCTTTCCATTCCCTTCTTTATTTCAGCAATGACTAGATCATGGTTTCTCCGCTTGCTTTATACAACTGCAGGAAATAGCAGCAATTAATTGTCAGTATTTTGAAGGCATTTACAGAATTCTTGGAAAAGTGGTTGTAATAAGTATAGTTCATTTAATATATACACATTTTCTCTATGTAGTTTGCTCAACAATGGTATTCTTAAAAATACTGTTAAGTACTTTGTTAGAAGAGCACAAGACTGCTATCCATATTTTTTATCTTTTAAAGCTGAATACAATAGAAATGTTTTCATTAAATAACAGATAGAGCCCAACATGGAAGAATTTGTTTGAGATGCTCAGTTTAACAGTTATTCTTGGAGAACTTTCCATAGATACTCCTTTTTAGAATAATAAAAATAGTCTATAATTCACATTTGCACACAAAATGCCAGTCCAGAATAGCTATCTTATTTTGTGATAGCTGTTCTAGTCAAGTTCTTCATATAGAAAAGCCTTGAAGAACTGAGTGTATTTGCAACATGATTTCAAGATTTGGATGTTTTGTAACAATCTCAGGAATTAATAAAATGAAAGACTGCACTCTTTTTATTAGTCAATATTTTAGATAAATCTACATTCTTACATTGCAATGGAATTCTTCCTCTTTTTAATGAAACTTTCTATTGCAAATATGAAGTGCTGATGATGATCTGTTCTAATGATAAGAGTTTACTTCTTTTATTATTGCACCATTACTGTGTTACAGTCCAATTTTTAAAGTTATTAGAAATACCTCTGCCTGAATTAAGGTGCAAACAAGCTCATATGCCAAAGTCAATAATATGTGTTTTATTTAATAATAAATATGAGAGAGAGAGGGAGAAAGAGAAAGAAAGAAATAGAAAAGAGGTGGGAGGACAGAAAGATAGTGACAGAGACAGATCAAAGAAAATATCACCACTGTGTGAATCCCAAAGATGTTCCATTGATCCTCTCCAGCTGGTCTTCTGGGTGGTGAAAGTCCCCCCTGAAAAGCATAGAATCCAATGGATTAATATACACTCAGGCCAGGCCAGCTGGGAATGCCCAGGTACCAGCCCCAGAGCAGGGGCAGTCTCCTGCAGCACACTGGATCTGCTGCATCATTTGCATCACATGCAGTCCTGTGGTGCAAGGCCTCTGGATAGCGCTTTGGGGGTCTTTGATGGATTATGACACTCCCTCAGCTGCCTCTCATGTGAATGTCCCTTGGATGTGGCCTTTCCAGGGCTGGGGGATCACAGCTGGGCTGGTTTGTGTAAGGAAGGATGAGTGTTTACTGCTTCTGACCAGAGGTTACACCACACATCCAAAATCTCCTCCTCCCCCCTTGGCTGGAGGGGAGTCTGTGTAAACCTGGCCTCTGTGGGCTATGGTCTCCCCCACCCCAAACCCAGCCAGAGATGAATCTCTGCTGTGTTTGGCTTTCTTGTGGATGCATTCCTTTCCCTCAGCCTTGTTTTTTCTCCCTAGATTTGAGATGATTGAACATAATGTCGCCTTTATCTTTTCTCGGTGGCCTAACTCAGTCCAGAGTTCCAGTCAGGCAACTTCAAGGAAGGGTGGGCTACTGTGGTTGTAGCTTCTTTATGCAGTTTTTGCTATAATGGGCAAAACTTCTTCATAACAATGTTTAAGGCATGAACCACTTCAATCCCTGACGCACTGTCAATGAGTTCTCCTCACCTAACAGAAATAACTGTTTTGAAAAACAATTTGTAACAATTCTGTAAAACACCATAAGCCTCTGACTCTTCACTTGGGAAGCATTTTATCTTTCCTAGCTATAGGATGCTAAAAATGAATAAAGAGAAATTAAACTATATTAAGAAAATCCCCCTTTTGGTTATTTCTCCACTCAAAATAAATTTTATTTTGCTGGGGGAACAAAATCTCTCTCGATTTATTCTTCTACAATTTGCATGCCGATTTCTAGAATAGCTTTCATGTAAAATAATAACAACAAAAAATCAGTATAACAAATTAGAACTGCTAAATTTGGTTGCAAAGACATTGCAATGTAGATACTCAAACACCTTTTACAAATAGATTAGCAAAGAAGATGGCTGTGATTCCTCTTCTCAAAAACCTGCATAGAAGAGGGGCAAAAGTAGTGCAGTACATGAAGAGAACTGGCTGATTAATTAGCACCTTGAAGAGTAAGATGCCAATTTCTATGTAATCTCTTCTCTGTTATGGTTTACACATGCCAAACTAGAAGATAGTTGTGGGAGATAATGAATGTTCATCTTTGCATTGCCATTAAAAATAACTTTAGAAAAAAGTTTAATGAAAGACAATGTTTCCTTATTATGTCACATTCAGGCATATTTCAAGTTTACTCATTGAATTTAAGTAGATTGAATAATGCAACCCTCATTCCATGTAAGAAAGCACATATTTTTTATCCTGTTGATAAGCAGGTAGTATAGATGTGTGATGATCTGGGAGTGGCTGTTCTCTTGTTTGCAGAGTGAAACGTCACTGAAAGCGTAAAAGATTACAGTTCTGGGCTACTTTTCCTTTTTCTTCCTCTGCTTTCCTACCATGATTGCTTTTTAAATGTTTTAGTGTCTCTTGGTTCATCTACAACAGAAGATAACTCAGCAAGTTTGCTGATAACTGTGCCTGATAATGGTAAGAGTAGGAGTGGAGAAGATGTAGAATATGGAGCCATCAAGGGAGAAAATAAAAGACACAGGAAAAAAGCATTCCTGTGCATAAGCATGCCTTATGCTTATGGACATTTATGCTTATGCCTTATGCTTATGGACAATATGGACAGATGAGAGGATACAGTTATTGGAACTTGCATGATTCAGGCTTTGATCAAGAAGACAACTTTGAATATTTTTCCGTATTTAATGAAGAAGAAACAGATTTTTTCATATTTCTAAAAAGAGAAATGTTATGTTTGACCAGGTCAGAGATGCCATTTGAGATTTGATGCTGTAGCCTGTGCATAAGATCTTTTTTCTAAGCACACTAAATTGTTGTCACATATATTTGCTCTAATAAGTGTTGAATACAGGAGCATACAGCTGTAAAGTGATCATTCTGATGTTATTCCAGGCATAGCTATGAGACAAGTTGATGGAAAGCTATTTTGTAAAACTGCTAAAACAGATTCCATTTAATTTAGCTCAATTGCCAATATGCATATTTTATAATCCGTGTCACAAATGTTTTTTCTAAAATCCATTGATTGATGTGCTATTTTTTGTGCTGCTTTGACCGCCAGCCTGCAGTACATTGAATCTATCAGCTTGAAAGCCTTGCCCTTTAGTGTAAAGAATAATCAGCAGACATATGTGGACAGCCTGATATTTCCAATTTAAGGAAAATTTGCAATTTTAGTTATCACCACACCCAGTTTTTTACAACGTCTGGCGTGTTGCTTTAATGGCTGTCCATTCCCCTGGTTATAGAAGGCCTTGTCTCCTTTTGACTTCTGTGGCATTTTATTATTTTTTATAGTTGCTTCATGTGAATTGTTTTAACTCACATCTGGGGGAAAAAAGTCTGATTTATCTGACAGATTATCTGCTTGTTTAGTACTTTGAAACTAAAAGCTATGAGCAAATTTAGTTTTGAGAAAAGAAGCAAAAAAACATTTTCAGATATGTTTTTTTTTTCTTCAAGCTGTCATTGAGGGCTGTTTAAAGACAGCATGCCTAGCTGTAATTGCAATGGACTAGACTGCTGTGATAGAACACTGTATCACTATAAGAATGTTAAAATATGTCATATCTAAGAGGTCTGCCAAACTTGAACCAAGAAGGTCACAAAATGTGAGAGTAGAATAAGTAAAGAGCAATACAAATTACTTGTTCTCAATAGTTTTTTTCAGTGAAACCCCCTACACCCCACCTTCATTTTCTGGAGTGTCTTGTATGATTTTATCTTTGACTTGCAAAGTACAGAATCAGTGTCTTTTTCTTTTTTTTTTCAACTGAACTTGCAAGATTACTGCCACTGAGTAGGCGGCTCAGTAGCAGTCAAACGTACATTTCTAAAAGAAGATCCATCACATAGGATGGCACTGTAGGACACAATTCAACCTAAGCAACAGTGGACAATGCATTAGCCACAATGCTGCTGGTGGAGAATTCAGAATTATTTTGCCACAGTGTTCATAATGCTTTACTACTCACTAGGCAAAAAAGTGCCTAGATGGCAGAGCCCAGAGAGTTCTGGTGAAAGGTGTTAAATCCAGCTGGCAACTGCTCACGAGTGGTGTCCCCAGGGCTCAATATTGGGACAGCCCTGTTTCATATCTTTGTAATGATCTGGACTGGGGATCGAGTGCATCCCCAGTCGGTTGCAGATAACACCAAGTTAGGTGGGAATGTCGACGTGCTGGAGGGCAGGAAGTGTCTGCAGAGGGATCAAGACAGGCTAGATCAATGGGCTGAGGCCAGTAGTCTGAGGTTCAACAAGGCAAATTACCAGGTCCTGCCCTTAGGTCACAACAACCCCCTGCAGGACAGGCTAGGGCAGGGTGGATGGAAAGCAGGAAAAGGACCTGGGGGTGCTGGTTACAGCAGCTGAACATGAGCCAGCACATGCCCAGGTCGTCAAGAAGGCCAATGGCACCTGGCTTATGTCAGAAATAGTATGGCCAGCAGGACCAGGGCGGTGACCTGCATTCAGCACTGGTGAGGCCACACCTTGAATCCTTTGTTCAGTTCTGGGCCCCTTAATTCAGGAAGCATACTGAGATGCTGGAACATGTCCAGAAGGCAAATGAAGCTGGGGAAGAGTCTGGAGCTCAAGTCTGATGAAGAGTGGCTGAGGGAGCTGGAGTTGTTTGGCCAGGAGAAAAGAAGGCTCAGGGGAGATCTTATCATTCTCTACAACTACCTCACAGGAGGGTGTAGCCAGGTTGGTCTCTACTCCCCAGTAACAAGTGATAGGACAGGAGGAAATGGTCTCAAGTCATGCCGGGGAGGTTCAAATTGGGTATTAGGAAAAGTTTTGTCACAGAAAGGGTTGTAAAGCATTGGAACAGGCTGCACAGGGAAGTGCTGGAAGTGTTCAGAAAATTAGTAGATACAGTTTAGTGGATGTAGTGGTATTCAGTTAAAGACTGGACTTGACGGTCTTGGAGGTCTTTTCCAACTCTAATGATTCCATGATTCTATAAGTCTGTGGTGTTATGAAGAATATATCTCTTAAGATGTAGTTACACTGCATGTTGTCTTCAAGGCTATTGCTGCTTCTGGCCATGGATTACTGCTCTCACTCTGCTTGTGCATGGCAATTAGTATAAGAAATAATGTGTATCATGTGAATAAAACATTATCTTTCAGCAGTAGTGATCCTATAATTTGTATCACTTCCGCAACCTTGCATTCGGTGCCTTGTACAGAGCTGCTGCAGTTGTTTACCTAGAGGATTAGCAGTGAGAAACAGCCAAAACTGGCAAAGGGAGGTGCAGGAATTTTTAAGAGAGTTTAACTTTTGAAGTAATCTGTAAGTGAGCTCAGAGCTACCTTTGGGACTACGAGGGTGATAAACGGTCATGGTTTGTTGCTTACACAGTCCTGTTGGGTCACATACAATGGCATAAGAGCAATTACAGGGTTCTTCTTGTTGCTTCAGAGGGCAACCTCATATTTTCTGACCATTATAAAATAATATACATGGTTTTCCTGAAAGTTAAAGGGCTTTATGAAAACCGGTAGATTGTAATTATTCATGGACAGTTCTGTTACCCATCTCTTCTCTGTACCACAAATGTGCCCAGTGCTGTGACATGCCAAAAGCCACTGGATTTCAGTCAAACCCTTCCCAGAGTACTTGTCAGTTGGAAGGTGTTTTTCTTTGGACATTGAGGGATCAATAGCTGGGCTACCCATGTTCCTTTGGATGCAGCCCAGGACACAACCGGTTTTCTGGGCTATGAGCACTCACTGCCAGCTCATGTTCAGTTTTTCATCAACCGTCACCCCTAAGTCCTCCTACACAATGCTGCTCTCAATGAGCCCTGGGTGAAATTTCCAGCACCTTTGGATGTATTTTGATTTTCTGTGGGGGGTACAGCTTTGCACTGTCATTCTGTTGGCCGAGGGTTACCAAAGGGCAGATGATCTTGCTCCTCTCTGTAGTCTTCAGTGTGTTACAAATCCCAGATTTTTTTTTAAATCTACATTGGGCTTCCAGAGCTACACCAAACAAGTAAAAGCAAGGAGCCGGTATCCTACCATCATTTTTTTCTGAAGATTCAGCTGAATAAAAAGTTGCAAATACTTGTACAAAAGAAGGTT
The DNA here is from genome assembly GCA_013400955.1 of Drymodes brunneopygia. Lineage (NCBI taxonomy): Eukaryota > Metazoa > Chordata > Aves > Passeriformes > Petroicidae > Drymodes > Drymodes brunneopygia. The sequence goes on along the minus strand of VZTZ01013584.1, from coordinate 57,581 downwards.
TAGAGATTAAGAAGTGCCAGTTTAAAACATATATGTATAATAACGTGTGCAGTATTAAATAGGACTTTGTGTTGTTCAATACTCCTTCAGAGTGACAGAACAGGGTTGTTTCTTTCTCCCATTCTCTGAACATTCTGCATTTATTGACTTATAGAATAAAAGTGTTCTTTTTATACCCTACACTAGTAACCTTGTTTTACTTATGTTTTTTTAACCATCTAAACCAAAATGATTATGTCATGTGATCATTGACTGCATATGATTTCTTGAGTTAATAAGAGAAGTGATGTAGCTGAGCAGTAATTACGCAAATATTAGTATCATCCTAAGTAACTTGTATTTAACTCACTTTAAAAATTAGGAAGCAGGGTGATTGACTTGCTGAAATTCTTAACCTATCAAATAATGTAATGAAGGGCACAAATAGCTATCATACTCACACCCCTGGTTTTATGGATGAGAGCCCAGGTGAACAGGGAAGCCAGTGCCAGGTACCAAACCAAGGAGACCCAGCTGTCCCACTGCTCCACAGATGTGTTTGCACAGTGGAAAACTCCATGTATTTTATTTTTTTGGTGCTGAGTTTAATTACATGCTTAGGTCTTAATTCAATGTAACTGTCTGACATTGGCTTCATGATGGCCACAGGTATATCATTGCCAACTGAGGACTGTGATGAAGACCATCATCAGCTAAATTGTAAAGCATCAAAATGAACTCTTGAGCAATTTCACATATTTATTAAGTTATAATGTGAATCATGGCTTTCCTACATGGGAAGCAGCTAGTTTCTGCTTGGGTTCAATCTTTTGGAGAGGAAGGACAGTTGGGAGGTGTGAGGGGCTGGCCTTGGCTGAACATCAAGTGCTCCCCAAAACCTCTCTATCACTCCTCTCCTCAACTGGACAAGGGAAGAGGAAATATAGTGAAAGGCTTGCAGGTTGAGAGATCACTCACAACAGGCAAACCAGACTAAACTGAGGAAAGTTCATTCATTTTACTGACATATCAGAGTAGGATAGTGAGAAATAAAAACAAGTCTTCCCTGGGTTCAACTTCACTCCTGATTTCTCTACCTCCTCCTCCCCTCAGTGGTACAGGAGGATGGGGAATGAGGGCTGCAGTTAGTTTGTCATATGTCACACACATCTGCTGCTGCTTGCTCCTCATGAGGAGAACTCACGCTTTTCCAGTGTGGGCTGTAGAACCTCTGCTCTGGCACCTGGAGCACCTTCTCCCTCTCCATCTGCACAGACCTTGGTGTCTGCAGGGCTGCTCCTCTCACACATTCTCAGTCCTTCCTTATCTGGCTACAATTGCTGCTGAAGAGTAACTTTTTTCCCTTTTTAAAACTGTTATCCCTGAGCACTACCACCATCGCTGGTGACTCACCTTGGCCAGCACTGGGTCTGCCTTAGATCCAGCTGGCATTGGCTCTGTTGGACACCAGGAAAGCCTCTGGGAGCTTCTCACATAAAAATACTGGGGTACTCCCCTGTAGCTCCCCTGCCCCTTCCCAAACCATAGCCAAGCAAACCCAGTGCAGGTGGGAAATGTTAGCAAAGGGGAGCAGGTGGCAAGTGGTGGAGGTACAACATTCTGGGATGATGTTCCTGCTTAGAGTAATGCTCAGAGCTACTCCCCAGGGCACTGGTCACAGCACCGAGACTGTCAGAGTTCACACAGTATTTGGACAATGCTCTCAGAATCACAGAATCACAGAGTGGGCCAGGTTGGAAGGGACTACCTGGTCCAACCTCCCTGCTCAAGCAGGGTCATCCGAGAGCATATGGCACAGGATTGTGTCCAGATGGTTGTGGAATATCTCCAGTGAAGGAGACTCCACCACTTCTCTAGGCAAACATGGTATGATTCCACAACCTCTGTCTCAGGCACATGGTGGTAGGATTCTTGGGCTTGTCCTGTGCAGGGCCAGGAGCTGGACTGCAATCACAGAGATTCACAGAATGGTTTGGGTTGGAAACGACCTTGAAGATCATCTCGCTTCAACCCCTTGTCATGGACAGGGACACCTTTCACTAGACCAGGTTGCTCCAAGCCCCATCCTGCCCAGCCTTGAGCGCTTCCAGGCATGAGGCAGCCACAGCTTCTCTGAGTAACCTGTTCTGGGGCCTCACCATCATGACAGCATAGGGTTAAAATGTTTCTAAAATCGCAGTAGCTAAAGTAGGCCTTGTGAACCCGAGTGGGCATTGTCTTTGCTAATATCATGTGAACCTACACCCGTGTACCCACCTGTATAGTAGATAATGAGGTTAAATGTGATAATTGCTTATAATGAGGTTAAATGCGATGATTACTTAGTAAATATAAGTAAAAATAATTATTTAATCGCAACAAGAATCATGAGAAAGGAACAACAATCATGAGAAATGTTGTGGGGAGAGGGCTTAAACTCTTGCTTGGGTGAAAACAATATACACACAATATAACAATATCAAGTTAGTGATTAACATATGATTATACAACAGTTATGTAAGGAAAGGGTATAAAAATGTATCCATTTTGAATCCATGTAGGAGTCAGATTTGGGTTTGTCTGTACCCCTGATTCCCAGAGCTCTTCAATAAAAGCACTTGCATATAATCATCCAGTGATTATGTGTTTCTACGTTAACAATCACAGGGAAGAATTTCTTCCTTTTATCTAATCTAAACCTACTGTCTTTCAATTGAGGCCATTTTCCCTTGTTCTGTCACTACAAGCTCTGGTAAATAGTCTTGCCTCTCTTTTCTGTGAATAGAACTGAGGTTGAATAGCCCCAGTTCTCTGTAAGTTTTCTTCAGCCTTGGAAGGCTGCAATTAGGACGGCCTAAAGCTTTCTCTTTTCCAGGTTGAATAGCCCCAGTTCTCTCAGCCTTTCCTCAGGGCAGAGGTGCTCCATCTCTCTGATAAACTTGGTGATCTCCTCTGGCCTGGCTCCAGCAGGTCCCTGTCCCTCCTGTGCTGGGAGCCCAGAGCTGGATGCAGCCCTGCAGGTGGGGTCTCAGCAGAGCAGGGCAGAGGGGCAGAATCCCCTCCCTGCCCTGCTGCCCACGGGGCTTTGAATGCAGCCCAGCACACGGGGGCTTCTGGGCTCCCAGAGCACACGACCAGGGCATAACCAGCTCCTCACCCACCAGGATGAGATCCTCCGATGATGATTGTGGGTCCCTTCCAACGCAGAATACATTCTGTGTGTCTGAGTTGTGCCGGGGCTGCTGAAGGCAGCGATGACAGCCGGGGCCCGGGACGCTCCTGCCGCCCGCCGGCCGCGGGCGGAGCAGCGGCGGAACCGCGCGGCTGTTGCCGGTGTTTCCGGCGGAGCTCCGGGAGGCCGCACCGTGGCGGTGGGAGCATGGCGGCACCGTGGGCCGCTCGCGGGCTGCGGGCCGGAAGCCGTGAGTGCGGGAGGGAGCCGGGACTGCGGGAGGGAGCCGGGAGCCGGGCCGAGCTCGGGCTCGTACTGCGGCGGTGCTTTCAGGGGCTGTGGTGCCCTTATTAGGCCGTAGGGGAGTTGGCCTGTCTGAGGGAACGGCCTTTGCAGCCAGGGAGCGACATTAACCTTTGCATAGAACTAGAGAGTAGGTGGGGTTGGAAGGGACTTCTGGAGATCATCCAGTCCAAGCCCCCTGCCAGGACAGGGTCACCACGAGCAGGTGACGGAGGAACGTATCCAGGTGGATTTGGAATGTGTCCAGGGAGACTCCACACCCTCCCAGGGCAGCTTATTCCAGTGCTGTGCCCCTCTCCATGGAAAGAAGCTCTTCCTCATGTTGAAATGAAATATCTTGTGTTTTAGTTTGTGGCCATTGCTTCTCGTCCTGTTGCTGGTCACCTCTGAAAGGAGTCTGGCACCAACATCTTTGCACCTGCCTTTGAGATATTTATGTGCATGAAAGAGATTCCCTCTCAGTCTTCTCTTCTCGAAACTGAATAGGCCCAGCTCCCACGGTCTCTCATAAGAGAGATGCTCGAGACCCCTCATCATCTTTTTGACCTTTTTTGTTGCCTCAGGGTCTCCTGTTGTGACTTTGTGCAGGCAGTGCAGGGGCCGAGCATGGTGACTTGCTGGAGTTGCAGAAGTGCTACCTTGTACATACTGAGACAGACACGTGGGTGATCGACAGTGTTGTAGAAACTAACACCTTATAAAGAGGCTTTGAAAACTCAGAATGGGTCACAGAATAGTTGAGGCTGGAAGGGACCACAGTGGGTCATCTGATCCAACCTCTCTGCTCAAGTAGAATCATCCCAGAGCACGTGGCACAGGACTGCATCCAGATGGTTCTGAAATATCTCCAGTGAGGGAGACTCCACACCCTCTCTGGGCAATCTGTTCCAGTGTGTGGTCACTGCACAGGAAAGAAGTTCTTCCTCATGTGCAGTTGGAGCTTCCTGTGCATCAGTTTCTGCCCATTGTCTCTTGTGCTGTTGCTGGGCACCACTGTGCAGAGCCTGGTCCATGCTCTGACCCCTCCCTGCAGGCACTGACAGACATTGATGAGGTTCCCTCTCAGTCGTCTCTTCTTGAGGCTGAACAGCCCCAGTTCCCTCAGCCTTTCCTCATAAGAGAGATGCTCTGCTGGTCCCACCCCAGCATTGGTTACTCCAGGATTATTGTTTACTCAGTATCTCTCCTGTCACCAGGATACATCTCCACGCCAGCTTTCTCTGAGCTGACACCTGATGAGGTGATTCGGATGCGTAACGAGCTCTTCACTAAAGAGAAAGTGAGACAATTGTCTCTTCACCCACGGATTGAGAAAATCGAAGTGAAATACACTGGGAAGTCACACCCTGGAAGTGTATTTGTCATGAATAAGGCTCTGTCTACGCCATACAACTGTGCCATGCGTAAGTGGATGGACTTCGAGGTGAATGTTGTGCTGCCAATTGAAGTAGAATTTTGGAGGTTTTTTTCACAGTTCATCCTTCCAAGTGATTTACAAATATGAAAATTGCAGTTTGTTGTTACAAATACAGCAGTCTGAACTGCCAATCCTGAGAAATATGGTTAATAACTATCTAATACTTTAGGGGTTCTTTTTACTTTCTTTAGATTTAAGCGAGTGGCACTGCAAGAAATCTGTTCTGGCTCTTGTGGATGGTGAAATCTGGGACATGTACAGACCCCTGACCAAATCATGTGAAATTCAGTTCCTTACCTTCAAAGATGAAGATCCAGAGGAAGTAAATAAGGTAAGTTACTATCTGATATCATTGTAGGTGACCCTGGTTCTCTGTACCTTGTCTCATTGCAAGTGATCATTCTGTGGGCACTTTTTAGTTCCATGCCTGTCTGCTTTCTTGAACTTCATTGTCATTAAAGTTCAGACATTTTTAATGTCTTTTTAATGGTGCATCATGGCTATCATTAGCTGGACCAGTGTGTGGGCTAGGTGAATTGTTTGCATTCCTTTCAATTGTATTATTCTATGATTTCAGATTTAAATATGTCCAGGTTACATCTGGCTTGCATACTAAATGCAGTTTTGATTTTTTTTACTTGATTCTGTTTGGAGAATCATCTCCGAATAGAAGTTTAAATACTAAAGAAAGTGATTTTAGAATCATGAAAAAGCTTGGGCTGGAAGGGACATTAAAAGCTCATCCAGTTCCACCCCCTGCCGTGGGTAGGGACACCTTACTTTAGAGTAGGTTGCTCATAGCCCTGTCCAGCCTGGCCTTGAACACTTCCAGGGGTGAAATGCTTGGTCAGGCAGCAAGGTTTGTGCATCATCCAGTTAAGTTTTGGGGTTTTGTTTGGAATAATTAACTTCTAGGCAATAAATCCATGTTCTGAAATTCTCTTTGTAGGCATACTGGCGTTCGTGTGCCATGATCATGGCATGTGTGCTAAAGCGAGCATTCAAGGATGAGTACTCAGTCAACTTAGTTAAAGCTCCAGAAGTACCAGGTGATAAGTGTTTTATATTGTTTGTCTTTTGTTGCTTCTCAAGTGAGTGTTTAATAACCAAACTTAGAAAAAAATCAGAGGCTCCTTTTTCAATGATTGATGGTACTTAGCATAGATATGTGTATTACATGCTGTTGTAGTTGCCTTTAATTTATAATAACCATACTAAAAACAATTTTGTTATCTACGTTCAGAAAATTGGTCCATGTGGCCACTAGGTTTCAGACCACTTAGGATTTCATAGCTGAAATTAGTAACTAAGCCTCTGTATTGTGACATGAGCAAGGCTTCTAGATGTGGAATTTGCTCCAATAACTGCATAACCTTGTACAGCACTTGAGTTACTAAAAATGACAATGTCTGCACCAAATTGGAAGATTAATGAGATACAAACAAGCTTAGTAACAACTTTTACTGATCTGTGATCTGATTTAAGATTTAGAAAAGTGATTAAATGCACAAGAGAAGAGGTTGTTTCAATAACAAAACCTGCATAATTATGTATTTAAAATATGAGAAGATTGGTTGCTGGTCATGTGGAGTGCTATAACTTCTTCTCTTTTTAGCAATTTTAGCATTTGTTGTGATTGATAAGTACAGGTAAATATTTCAGTTCCACCAGAATTTGGAATAACCTTGGCTGTACTCAGCTATATCATTATACTGCATGTATAGAAATAGTGTGATCTTAATGGGTTCATAGATTTGATTTCTAAATAACCATAACTGAATATACACAAAAGAGTGTTCTAACAACTATCAGAAAAATTTGTGTTGCCTTTTACCAGAAATCTGTGCCATGCTTGTGTCAGGGATAAACAGCTCTAATATTGTGTGATTTCTCTATGCAATAAATTCTTCTTTATAATTCAATAGCTCACATTTATTGTATGAGGCATACAATGGAAAATCTGTGAAGTATTTTTAAAGTGAATGGTTTTGGTTTTTTTCTGCAGTGTTAGATGCAATTTTGTGAAGCAGTGTTTTTTTCCCCTCTTTATTGGGATTCTATTGTACTGACATTGCATTAAACTCCTTTCAAATTAATTTCTCATTCAGTGAAATGGAATTAAAACAACACAAGTTCAATCTGCCATTTTATAGGATAATCAGAGCTGAACACTTGTTTTATGATGAATTTCTAGGGATAATTCTGTTTTTCTTCTCATTCATTTTGCTGTAAGAATATAGTATGACTGTGAAATACATACTCTATTACAAACATGAATATTTTTCTCTTTGGATTGGAATTGCAGTGATCTCTGGAGCTTTCTGTTATGATGTAGTTTTGGACAATAAACTGAATGACTGGAAACCAACAAGGGTAAGCACTTTTCAAATATAAGCCCAAAAAGTTGTATAGTTTGTGGCCTTGTCCAGTTCTTTTTTTAGTAGTGAGAAGGGACAGAGCTTTTTTTTCAGTGCACCTCAGGAGTACTCTTTGGGAATTGATCTTTGCATTTACCACACACTGGTGCTCTGGCAAGGTGCTTTCAGAGTTCCTTTCAGATGAAAGTAAACCTTGAGTTGTCTTCCACTTGCTTTCAGGCTTTAAGTCTATGGAGCTAGAGAAAATTCTAGTCTGAATTACAATTTCAGAAACAGCTGATGGGGATGTTGGGACCTCAGTGCCATTTCTGTTACTGTACATATCTGTTCCTACTCAGCTGTTCTTGCCTGGTAATGTAGATGCAGTCACAGTCTTTGTATGAGTAGAGTCTCTGAAAATGAAAGAGTGTGTTAGGCATATTTTCTGGTGGTTTACAGCAGAATCACTTTGTTGTTGATTAAAACCTGTGAGCACATTCAACTGCAGCTCTCCTTAATATCTTGCTTGTATTTCATGCTCTGCAGTAAATCTAATAATCTGAATACTCTAAATCTCAGAACCATTTGTGATCACACATGTTTTACTCATCTGGTGCCCATTCTTGTTCTTGTGCCCAAAAACCAGCAGAGGTGTGTATGGCTAGCAAAGCAATATTGGTACAATGCAGAATTTTTCTTCAATATGATCTTGTCGCTGAAGTAATTTAGTTAGAAATATTTTCTACATGACATTTTAAATGTAATTTCACCTCGTAACATTTTCTTATTTCGAGTAAATCTGAGTTACGCAGAACCCCAGATTCTGGTCCAAGGTGACCAATTTTTATTTATTAAATATTCAGTACCATTTTTTCACTTTGGTATATCACAATAGAGCTTATTTGTAAGTGAAAACACCACTCTGGGAAACAAGATATATAGATGAGTATTTAGCAGTAGCAAGACTGTGTATGTAGTACCATGTAGGGAAAACCTGGGCAGATTAATTAATATCTATTGTTTCTAATGATTTGACTACACATTGAATCTGTCTTTAAAACAGTGATAACCTGTAGCGTTCTTATATAATAATAGTAGGACAGTCCTGCAGTAAAATAGCTGTATTTCAGGTTCTAGTGGATGATCTTTATTGTTTTGACTCATATTTAGCGTTTGCTGTGCTTTATTGGTTCACTACAGCTGTGAAAAGTGGCTACAGTTTTTATATCCTTTTTTTTAGGACAACTTCTATTCTCTTACAAGGGATGCCAAAAAGCTAATCCATCAAGACCTGCCCTTTGAAACGCTCCATGTTGAAGCAAAAGTAGCACGTGAAATGTTTCAGCATAACATGTGAGTGTCTGAATTTGCCTTTCTTTCAAAGAGGCATTTAGAAATCAAGTCAAATCTCTGCTTGGTTTTATAAATCTGAAATAAGATGTGACAGGTGAAGTAACAAGGTAATTCTACCACTGCTCTGAGTGAGCCTGCCTCCATTCTCTTTCCACCAACTTACTCACACCAACTTACTTAATTCTTATTGTTCTCTCCAGAGGCCAACACCAGGCACCTTTACTGGATGTAGTTTTGTGACAAACTGAAAGACTAAGACTTCTTTTGTTCCCTAGTGAGCTTCAAGATTCCACTACTATTAAATTGAAACTCTAGTGCTTAGCCTTGACATGGTAGTTACTCTTAGCCTTTGCTGAAAGGCTTCCGTATTTAAAGAACTGTACATTTTTCATGTCCTTGTATCTTCAAATAAAGATTTGATGAAATGCAGTTTTTGAACTCTGCAGGGGGAAAATGGGTAAAATACTTTGATCTGTGCTATAAAAAAAAAAGGTTTATTCAAAACCTCCTGTCTTCTTTACTGAAAAAAAAACCCTCAGCCATGTTTCTGGTCCTCAGTTTTTTTGGCTGTTGGAGAGATGTAGGGGGAAAATGATAAATTATTTATCAGTTTGTGAACCAAAATTAAACTACGATGAAGCTAAAGTTGCAAAATAGCAAGTTTTTTAGGTTAATGCTGAAGGTGATTTTAATGTGACATATGGATCACCATCTCTACTTTGTTGGCTGCATTGCAAGCAGGTGAGAGCTGACTTTTTGTGGTGTCTTTAGATACTGTGTATAGGAAGCACAGAGAATACTTTGCTGTTTTGGAGGTGACCAGCTGTTGAGGGCTACACATTGCATTAAATCAGTTTAGATGATCTTGTGGTATCTTCTAGTCTTATAAGTGACCTGAAAAACTCTTATTTGTAGTAGTAGGTCCATTGTATCTTTCTGAATAAAACTCTGCTGTGGGAGCTTGGCCCTGCTATAACATATGCACAGAATAGACTGGCATAGATATTTCAGTAGGAAGGGACCAACAACAACCACCTAGTTCAGCTGCCTGACTGATGTGGAGCTGACAAATTACAGCAAGTCTTTAAAGGTGTTGCCCAGATGCCTCTTAATCAGTGACAGGCTTGGGGCATTGTCTGCCTCTCCAAGAAGCCTGTTCAGTGTTTGAGGACTGTCTCCTAAGGAAATGCTTCCTAGTGTCCAGTCTGAACCGGCTCCCAGCACAGCATTGAAGTATTCCCAAACATCCTGTATCAGGATCCCATGTTGGCTGTGCCTGATGATTGCATTATTTTTAGAGTGCCTTTCAGTAGTGCTCAGTATAATCTCTGTAATTTTTCCATGAACTGAGGTTAACTAACAGGTCTGTTAGTGAAGCATGTCAATATGTGTTGTCATTAGAAATTTAAACCAGTCTCAAAGCTCACATAAACACAAGCAAGTTTTTTAGGAATTTTAAATAAATTAAATTAATTTCTGAAGTGTTCTTTTAACAACTAGTTGCTAAAGGTGAGGATTTTTAACATACTTTTTTTCTTGTCCAGATACAAAATGGAGGTCATAGAAAGAAAAGCTTCACAGAATATGGAAGGAATTGTAACATTACATAGGTAAGCAAAACTGAACTCACATTCTGTAATGATTCACTGGAACATTTGACTATATTGCAAGTACTTCCTGCAAGTGAGAAGAGCTAGTTACTTGTGATGGCTTTAAATTACTCATTACTATCTGTGGTCTGTCTTAAGTTGCTTGGGGTGGTTTGTTTGCTTGGTTTTTTTTAATACTACCATTATTTTGTGATACTTTGTGATTCTACATTTCTGTTTCTTCTACATTAAGGGTGGTAATTGCTAGAGAAGTCTTACTGCTTTAAGTGCTTTTACATGAAAACTAAATAAATCTCTAGAGCTTGGCAGGTTAAATAAAATACAAACCAAATATTTGTTTGAAAACAAGAGTTAGCATTGTGCAATGGATTTTTCTTTCAAAGCTGTCAAGATCTTCCTAACTTGCAAGCTACTGGTTTGCAGTGGTGATGAGAATAGAACAGCATCCTGGGGATCTTAGACTGGAGGCAGGAAGCTTGTGTTGTACCTCAGGCAATTAAAATTAGAATTTCTCTCTATCTTAGGCTATTGTAGGATATTCTGTTTTCCAGAAGTCTAAATAGTTCCACGTTTGTTTTTGTGGTCCACATCTATCTAAAAGAACAGGTGTCTTTGCAGTGGTGGTTCTTGAAATTTTAGAGCAATGTGTCATTCTTTCCTTCCTCCCACTCTGATTTGGTCAATAAAGGGGAAAATGGGCTTACCTGTTGCTTTCTGGGAGAGATTAATTCTCAGTATTTCTTTGCTGTACTATGCTGTCTCTCTGTTCTTAATTGATTTGCAGTATTCCAAGAACTGAAAGGGAAATAACTGTGCAGGTTGTAAACATTGTACTGTGGAAAACAGGCAATCTTGGAGACAAATCTTTCTTCTGGTGAATGACAGTTATCCCAGTTTTAGAGCAAACATGGCATAAAAGGTTTTTTAAACCTAAGATCCTTTCCTAGACTTGAGGTTTAAATTTCCTAAGTTCATTCAAGGAAATTGTGTGACCTATACTTTTGGTTTAGGAAACTTAAAAATGCTGAGCTAGGGATTTGTTTAGATTTGGCTGGGGATTTGTGTGGATTTTCTTTCCATTGATTGGAATTTGCTAATCAAAAATAAAACCTAATCTCCTTGTGTTTTGCTCCAAATATATGTGACATGTAAGCTGGGGTTTTTTTTCGTAACCCCAGGTTTGGTGATTTCGTAGATGTTAGTGAAGGTCCTCATATTCCAAGGACAAGTTTCTGTTTCCAGTATGAGATAACGGCCGCCCATAATCTTCAGACTGACCAGTCTGAATTGATAAGGAGATTCCAGGGTGTGTCCTTGCCAGTCCATTTGAAGGTAAGTAATCCATTTTGCAGGGGTTTTCCTTCTTCAAGAGCATTTTGCCTGTGTTTCCATATTTGTTAGGTGCTGTGTTGGGAGCTAAATGGAATTCGCGGTTGAGAGCTGTAGAAAGGGAGGGCCCCTGATGATGACTGTGTTGGATATATGGGGTTCATTTTCCTGAAATTGTTGTGGATGTGCAGTCAGAACTAGAAAAATTTGCATCGGGGGCCCATAATGTTATTTTTCAGTATGGAAGGTACTGTTTCAGTTGTATAATTTCTGCGTGGATATTTCACTCTGCTTGCCTAAGTTGTGCATGCCAGTCTTCTGACATTAAGGCTGCTGACGGTGCTTAAAAGAGCAGAACTCTGTATTCATACTCACGATAAATACACCATTCAAAGAATTTCACAGCACCAAAGTAAAATGTAGCAACAACAAAAAAAAGTCGTAGCTCTAATGAGTCTTAAACAAAGGCTTTGCAGAACTGAAGGTGGAGGCAGGAGTCTTTATTCCTATTCCTGTTGACTTACATGGTTTTGACCTTGTGATCTAGCACATGTGCTGTTGTCTTAGTTGGGGAAGTTTTCAAGGGTTCTTCAGCTCATCTCTGTGTTCCCTTCCTAAGCATGATTCTCATTTTTGCCAATTAACTCCTCAAGGATTCCACATAGTGGATGAATCATAGAACCATAGAATGGTTTGCGTTAGAAGGGACCTTAAAGTTCATCCAGTTCCAATTCCCCTTCCATGGGCAGGGGCACCTTCCACTGGAGCAGGTTGCTCAGAGCTCCATTCAGTCTGGCCATGAACACTTCCAGGGATGGAGCATGTGATGGGTAGACATTTATTCAAGTCCCCCACATGAATATGGGCAGATTGGACACCGAAATTGTGGGTTGTGGCATTTGAGCTGGGCACTATTATGGTTTTGAGCCATCATTCCTATACATTTGTCAGAATCTGTTCTATGATAAGATTATTTTTTACCTCTGTTAACATCATTTAATGACATTTCACACAGGCTCACCACACGGTATGGCACAAACTGCTGGAAAGATCAAAGAGGCTGGTAAGTCTCACTAGTGGTGAAGTACAGGTTACAAAATACAAAGGTATGCTCTGAGAGAGAACAATTTGAATGATTAGAAATTATTACAGGTAGGTAGTATACTCAAGAACATATCTTTAGGAATGGAACTATTCACAGGTGAATGGAAATCAGAAATCCAACTGCTTGTTTAGCAGAGGACATGGTAGCATTGTTTCTGAGGTCTGTTATTAAAATGCATTGTGCCATTTAAAGAAACCCCATGTACTATTTGATTGATATGATTTGTACAATTAAAAATATTTTAAGGTAAATGGAACTATAAAATATTATAAGCCACATATAACCAAATAACCACTATCAAGACATGTTTAAACATAGGAAGGCTTTGTAAGAATTAAAGAGCAGCTGTTTTAGAGCCTTCAGATCAAAAATTTTACTTACTTGTTTGGCAAAAGACAAAAAAAAAGTATGTCTTCTGAAACTTGTTAGGGAAGGCCATGTTCTGAGCCTGCCCCATGGCATCTTCCCTGAGCTTAGTTTGAATATTCTTGTCCTTGTTTAATTTTGGAGAAGATAGTAGTCTTTGTAGGTTGTCCTTTCTTGTTACAGTGGCAGTATGAGGGGAGGATTTTCAGGATTAAGAAGAGTGAAATACTTTTTAAAAAATACAACAAAATGGATACTTTTCTGCAGGTCGCTGAAGAAGAATATTTGGAAGCAGCAGCAGGATGTCTTGAGGCAAAAGATGGAACTGAAGAAGGAAAAACTGTATCAATTTAAATTAAGTTGAATCTCTAAATGTGCATAATAAAATGTGTATTTTTACATGACTTGTTTGTGCCTCATACAAAAATGTCTTGGGTAATTAATTTGAATTCTGTGACCTAGATCATATCATAGATACGTATAGACACAGGTATACATGAGATGTTTCAGTCCACTTTAGAGATTTCCTTGAATAAAAAAAGTGCAGGGGTAGGGAAGGTAGTGTTTTATCTGCAATAATTTGCAAGTTGCTCCTGTCCTTATTTTGACAACAGTAATTGCATGTGTCCATCCATATGTTGTTGTCTACTGCTACTGAAAGTTGAGACAATATCTTAAAAAGATACCCTTAACGGTATGTAAAGGTGTAATTGCCATTGTGTTGTGGTTTGAAAGCAAATTAGCGAGACGCTCAAAGTCAGAACTACAATTTAATAGGAAAATTAAAAAACATGCAGTTGGTACAAAAACGCTGACAGAGTCAAGATACAACCTGACACCCTGTTGGTCAGGGTGTTGGTAGCAGTCCAGGGATAGATGTGGCTCTGTTGAAGCAGTTTTCTGAAGGTCCGGTGAAGAAGCTGTGCTGTGCTGTTTCAGGGTCTAGATTATATTCAGGTGGGGATGCTTGGTTCCCCCCCTTGGGTGGGGCATCTCACAATGGGAATGGTGCAATCCATCAGTGGAGCTTAATGGCCCATTAACAGAGAGGACTTCGTGAGAAGGTCCGGTGAAGAAGCTGTGCTGTGCTGTTTCAGGGTCTAGATTATATTCAGGTGGGGATGCTTGGTTCCCCCCCCTTGGGTGGGGCATCTCACAATGGGAATGGTGCAATCCATCAGTGGAGCTTAATGGCCCATTAACAGAGAGAACTTCGTGAGACCCTCCCTGCTAATGGCCCATCAACAGGAAAGATTCCAGGCACTTCACCTGGCCCTGCTCCACCAGCTGGCCCATTGGAAGTCCTGCCCTAGGGCCATCAAGGATGTCTAAGGAACACTGCCCCACCTGGCCCCAAACAGCCCATGGGGATGGTGACAGAATACACACTATTGTAACCTAAGACACATTGCTTTACCGATACAAATATACCACAATGTAAAAGCCAGAAAGTTCTCGGAGTTTAATGATTTCTTTCTGCTGCACAAGTGCAGTTAAAGATAATTTTCCAGAATAATACGAAGAATGTAGTTCATTACTTGCATCCCCAGTGTGGTAAGATTTATTATGCATTTTCTTTTGTTTCTTTGATATTTAAATATGGTAACTTCAATAAAATTTCACAAATGGTTTTTGCTAGATGATGTTTTCTGACATTTTGTATTTTCATCCCTAGCTCATTAGAACTGTTCTCATTATACCAGAGGAAGTTTTTATTACTTTTTGAAGTGTGGATATTTTCTCTGAATTTTATCTCAGTTACTGCATCACATGGTTTCTAATCAGTTGACACCACAGTTTTGTGAGAGCAGGGTAGTAATTCAGTAAAATACATTTAGGTGTAACCCATGTCTTCTCAGGATACTTGGAAAACTGATGTTTTATTTCCCTCTTGATTAATGTTGCAGAGAACTTTATATAATGGTATCAGATGCTTATTTTTTAAATAAGATTGTTGAATCAAAGTTTGCCTTCAAAGTACACATATGCATTTACACATTCTATATATTTTCATTAAATCTAACTTGCCAGAGTGTACTTGGGCTTTGAACCTGTTGTTCTGGTGCTGTTGAAGAAGCAGGCATTGGTTCTTGTCTTAAGAAACACAAACATTTGTTGTTTGTGTTGTTTTTGGGGGTTTTGTTGTGTTTTTTTTTTTAATTTTGCTTGTTTGATTGGTTGATTTTTGTTTGTTTAATGCAGTACTTGCTATCTTTGATTAACCCAAGACTGGTAAAATTTTGCCATCTGAATTTTGGGATCTAATCCAGGTTGTCTGCTTTGAATCTTAAGCTTGTTCTATTACGACTCACAGAGTCCCTGATGTCTGCTTGCTGTTTTGGGTATACAGTTCAGAATTCCTTCTGGATTCCACCAGCTACAGAGGAAGGTGAAAATGCTGCTATCCCTTAGGAATATATCTTTTTTAACCCTAGTTGGAATTCCAGAGCTTTTCTGGTATGTTCTTTTTTGGGGGATGGGGGGAGGTTTTTTTTGGTTTGATTGTTTGGGGTTTGAGTTTTTTTGGTTGGAGGAGCAGGTAAGTTGCCCCACAAGTGAATCCCCACAAAAGGGACTTTTGCAAGTGCACAACTACAACACTGAAAATACTGTTGAGGTCTGTAGCAGACCCTTGCCTGGAGGTCTGTGCATAAAAAGGTGGAAGCTCAAACTTCTACAGATCTCTCACTCACACCTTGCCTTCCATGGATTCCAGAAGGCAGGTCTTCCTTAGGGAGAGATGTAGCTGAAGGATGCCTTTGAAAAGCACCAGGATTCTCATAGAGCACAGCAACAGTTAAGTGAAGTGGGCAATAGTGTTCATTTCTTTCTCACCATAGAACACTTTGAAATAGAAATGTAGATTCAAGTCTGTTCTGCCAAAATGGGATTCAGAGCTACATGTGCAGGGGAGAACATCTGTGTTTTTTGCAGGGGTTGGCTCATATGGTATTTTTAGTACTCCTGCCTGATCTGTATTAAGTGATGGCACTGCTAGGAAAGTCCTGAACATTTCTTGGATGTGCGTGAGAAAAAATGGAAGCGGTGCTCAGTGGCCACGGCAGCCACAGAGCAGCAGGGAGGCATGACGCTGAGTTCAGGGCCATTTCTTTATTTTACCATTGACCATTGGTGCATCAAATGCTGAAATTGTCTGCTGACAGGGCTGTCGCAGCAGCTGGGTTAGAGTAGTGCTTCCTTTCTCTTTTTGGCTTAGATTTTCTGAATTTCAGCTGAACTGCAGCATAGTACCAGCCTGGCTGGCTGTTTGGGGCTATGCTCTGACACACACCTGCAACTATCACTGTGTACCAAACTTAAAGCTATGGGGTTATATAAAATATCAAAATGGGTATGGCAAAGCTCTGGCCGAGTGTGGATTCTGGATGTTTGTTTTGTGTTGTGCACTGTCCTGCCTACCCTGGGTCCTGGCCCGATCTTCTCCATTGGAAATAGTCAGAAGATACCATCACTGATCAGTTCAAAAAGAGACAAGAAAGTAGATGCTGTTATTTTCTATACTGAACACTGTAGGAAACTGCAGGGATTAGGGGTGGATAGATGGGCAAAAGACACTGCAGAATTTAGCCAGTTCCCCTTCTTGGCTACTTCTTTTTATTAAATTTCTGGGTGTGAAGAGGCAAGTTTTACTCTGCAAAAGAACTGCAGAACCAGCTAAAGGTAAGGAAGAATCTCAAAGGACACAATGCTGCGAAGTGGAGAAAGGGGAGGGCAGGGTCACTTAGGCCAACATACATGAGAAGAAGATGATACTGGCCAGATTCTGATAAATAAGGAATAAATAATTTTTTTATGATGATAGTGGTGAGACGCTGGAATGTGTTGTTCAGAGAACTTAAGAGTACCTCAGCCTTGGAAATGTTCAAGGTCAGATTGAATGGGGCTTGGTGCATCCTGATCTAGTGGAAAGTGTCCCTGCCTGTGACAGGGGGATTGGAACAGGATGATCTTTAAGGTCCCTTTGAACCCAACCCATTCCAGGATTTTATGAATATAGGGGAAAAGGCAGGAACTGAAGCCCTCTTCCTTGTTGCACATCTCAGTAGTAGCTTCATGGCTTCTCACATTCAAGTTGTTCCTCTTTCTGCATCTTGTTTGAAAGAGTTGAAACTTTTAATTCTTCCCTTTTGTTTATTGGTTTTATCAAAAAAAACAGAAACTCTGTATTAAAGCTACACGGTGTCTTGATTCTGAGAAGTGGCAGTAGGAAGGTTGAGCAAGGTTGACACATATGACCAACTGAGAATTTTTTTTCCAAAGAAGTATTCTGTATTTCGTGTTATCATGGATTTTGGAGATAGAAAAGGCAATTAGGATGTAGTATGGCTTATTTCATAACAGAAGGAATTAAACGCCAAGAAAGTTATTTTTTTCTTTCTGGGCAGTAAAGCTCTTCCCTGGGAAATTGAACACATGCAAGTGATGAAAACACTCAATCAATCATCAGTAGACATCAGCCAGAAAAAGTTTCCTTTTCTATTTTAACTTCTGGCAAGGAGTAATCTCTTAACTCCTTTTTGGTAACTTATCTAGCACTATTCCACTCAGTGCAATACGTCGTTATATTTGAAGCCAGCGAACCTGCTACATTTATTTTATTAGTTTTTACAGACACAGGAACTTGGCAGCATAAAGGCATTTGATGGGAAGAGTTGACAGTGGGTATTTCTTGAAGAACAGCAACCATCTGAAAATGGTAATGCTATCATGCTGTGGTTTTTCACAAGACTTAACCCCAGTCATGGACAGCATTAACATTTTTTCAGAGTGAAAAGAAAACCTATTATCTTAGTATCTGCTAATATAATATCCACAGCTAACTATGTCTGCTTTTCTGGGGAATCAGATATGCAGAAAGAATACATATATTTGGTCTAATATTGGACCATATTTATAATTTTAATTTCCATTTCTTTTTCATTTCTATTTCTTAAGTTTGCAAGTTACATTTTAAAGAGAGAAAATTTGAGGGAACAAATACTTCATTTTCATGGCATGACTATGAAATCAGGATGGTGAGCAGGAAGATGTGTTTTCTTCCTTAAGACACCTTCTACTGACATCTGTCTACACAGGATAGAGGCTCTAGGATCATCTTTGCTTCAGCAAACTGGTACTGCTGACTGTCATCTCAAATGGACAGGGAAATCAGACTGAGCTTCAGGATCACCCAAGGAATGAGATTTTCTCTTGACTCTCCTCTTTTTTGCCACAATTTTCTCCCTGCTTTTAAAGCAATTTTCCCTGGAAAGTTAATAGTAGTATGCTTTTCTTTACTGAAATATGCTGCACCACTTTGAGAATTCCCTCTCAAAGCTATGGCTATGACTTAGGGAGGGATAAAAGTGGCTTTTCCTTTTTGGTGGTTATGGCCCCCTAGCTGTAATGCATCCTGGGGGAGCCACTTAACTTAGAGCCTGATTTGGAAAACATTTATGCCCTGCAGCAGTTCTGTCAGAGTGTAAAAATCACATTCAGTGAGACTCGTTGTATGGGACACTTTTTTGTCCATTGTTTTGTAGGTGTCTGTGGTCTTGAATGCTCTGTAATCATTCCTTGTACTGGGGATTCACAGGAAGAACACTGGTAACAGAAAGAGGTGTTCATATTGATATAGCACAAACATTAACCTTATTTCTTAATTAATGGTGAGTACTTTGAGTTTTTCAGTTTTTCCTTTTGTTCTCCCATCAAATAAATGTTTCATAGCTAAACTATTTCCCAAGTAGATATAAGAGAGAGTTTTAAAGACTGGCTCTGTCACTCAGGTTTTGTGACTGTGAATATTCAGAAACTATTTTGACCTTCCACAAAATAAATGTAACAATACTTCCCTGTTTCTCTACAATTTTCTAAGACTTCTAAAAGTTTGAAATGCACTGGTAATCCTAAAGTAAACTAAAGATATGTTCATTTTCTCCTAGTGACCCATTGACCCATTTCTCCTAAAGAACTGACAATGGAATCTCAAAGAAATATTTTCTGTCATTTTTTCTTTTATGTATAATAAAATTTTATAGAAATTAATGGAAATGGTACATGCCAAAAGTTTAATTCATCATTTTTCTTTCCTAAATAAAAATGAAGAAATGAAATATTTGTGTAGGAAGTAAAGCCAAAAGAGCTAAAAAGTGATAAAGTAAAACCCAAATTATTTCATTCAAAATGTTACAGATTGTACATCCTAGTAAGGACTTGTTAGTACACAAAGCTGCTATTTTTTCACTGCTTTTCCAGACGCTATACCTAACAAGCATTCTACCAAGCATGCCTGAATGCAGAACATCTTGTCTCTTTACATGTAGAGCAGAGGTTTTTCCCAGCATAGCACTGACTGATTCATGATTTCTGTTCTCCTCCCACAGCAACAGTTGGTTCCGTGTGAATTCTGGTAAGAGGCATGGTACAGTGTTAATGCTAACATGTAGGAGTCAGTCAGAGGTAAAAACCCCTATCACGATTAGCATTAACAACATACAGCCAACAGAAGAGCTCCAGACACTGGAGTATGAGACATAAAGAACTCAAAGCACCGGGTTTTCCCCCTGACATACCTAAAGAAAAAAAACAAGAAAAAAAAGAAATACATATCAAGAAATTATGGCAGAGGATGGAGAGACTTCAGAGAGGGAATTATTGCAGTTAAATGCACAGGAACCATCTGCTGTACATTTAAACCCAGTGAAACTTGCCGTTATTTTGGTTGGAGACCCAGAGTGCATTGAGCAGTGAGTGGATTGTACTTGCTGTGAGCAGGAAGAATACAGATTGCAGCACAGTCGTGCCTAATTTTGTATCCCTTTAGATATCAGTTAATGAAGACTTCTAATATATGCCTGGTTCCTCAAAATGTTTTAAACCCCCAAAAAAAGCAAAACCAAAAATGACTTGATTTATTCTGATTTAACTAAGACAAAAATGCCTTTCAGGAGAGCTGACTCTTTACCAGGATGTGAGAAATAGAGCTAAAACACAAACATAGTTTCATCAGCATGTGAGGTTGATGATTAGGCAACAAATATTTCTTTGGATTCTGGTATAAATGAGCAGAATGAAAACCTGTTGGACAGATTTAGTTGCTGGTCTAGAATACATATGCAGGACTCCTACTCTCTCGTACCAGTAGGTTAGAATGAGATTAATGAATATAATTGTCTGTGTTGAACTGTTTGCTAATTGCTTCATAATATTAACCATTCCATCAACTGATTCTCTGACCATAAAATTAATGTGCTGAATCTTTTTGACCAAGGTTGAACACGTTTTTGCTTCTTTCAGCCTATTATGAGTTGTCCGCTAGAAACAAACCAGGAGATACAGTTTTAAAAATCAGCAATTTCAAAAATCTGCAAAGAAATCACATAATGAAATAGAAATACACTCAGTAAAAGCAAGGGTAGAGAATCATCATTATATATTAAATTACCTGATTTATTTTTACAATTTTTGTTACTTACATCAGTAATATGGGTTGAATTGTTGAGATAGTCTTTCCAAGCAGTTTTAAAAAGGCCTAAGTAATTCCCATTTAGTTCTCTGCTAAGTATATCTTGATTAAAATATATTTTTCTTTATCCATCGTTCTGAAATAAAGTATCAGCTCCTGGGCAGAGTTCATAAATAGTTGAATCTTGTTTGTTTTCTCTTTGATCTCCCAGTAACCACTCAAGAAAACAACAACCACCTTTCTCTTGTTTAATCAAAAAGTAACGAGAAAGCCCGTATGAGAAATGAGACATTATATATAAGAGGCAGTTTTAGAGATCTTTTTTTGTATGTAAATTTAAAGAAACTTATGTGCTTTTATAACTTCCCTACTGTTACTAACACATGTTTTAAGAGGAAGTTAAAATGTCATAGTAAGACTGTGATCTAATTTAGAGATTTTAGGGAAATTACCTTTCACTTTGTGCCACTCTAAATGAAACCAGCCTCATACATGACTGCAATATGTGAGTGGCAAACAAAAATTCCAAGGTGAATATAAAATTTTGGTAGACAAAAAAAAGGCGGTTTAGAAATTTCCAAACCTCGGGTTTAAAGTGATGATTCAGAGCTCTACTAAAGTCAGGCACAGAACCTGTGGTATAAGATTTGCATTTGTGGGCAGTGAAGTGAACAGTTTTAAAAACTGTGATAAAATGTTGTGTGTCTGTTCGTGGTATGTGTGTGTAGGGTGAGGGACACAGGCCAAGGGAGGAGCATAAAAGATCTGAGTTAAGGTATTAATTTTTGGGTTTTTTTTGTTTTAGGAAGAAAGCAAACCAGTAATTCCTGTCAATAAAAGGCTATTGTCTTACCTAAATTCATTCTGCTCTGAACCTTATTTGAGCAGGGCTTTGAATTTGATGATCTTCAGAGATTCTTTTTAGCCTAAATTATTCTTGAATTCAATTGTTGTGCTTTTAATGTCTCTCAGTCCCTAAATCCTAATTCACTTGATGTCACCCAGTGAGCATACATATATATGAAGGGCTTGATGCAAAACATCTCTTTCTGTCGTGGAAACACTAAATTTGTCTTCATTAAGCTTTGGATAAGGATCACTTTAGGCAGTAGGACAAGAGCTTTCATACCAAAAGCTTGTCACCTCCAAGTCTACTGCCCCTAGAATATTTGTAGAATATATTTGTAAATTTGCACTCTCTTAAATGTATTCCAGGTTGCTATTCTTTACACCATGCTTCCAAATTCTAATTATTTCATGTCTTTCATGGGTTTTGCTAAAAAGCAAATGTTTTTATCTGTGGTTTGCAGCAGCCATTTGTAGTTGACAGTACTTTTCTCATGAGTCTGCCTGTGTTCAGACTTGGAGAATAGGTGGTTTTGAAACTGATCACTTGAATAATCTAATAATTGTTTCTCTAAAGAAGCTGAATGAGTGCTGTACTTGCCCATACCAACTTCCAGCAGTATTGTTGAGCAGTGATAGAAGTGAGAGACTTTGGGCAGCACTTGGTGTCTGCAGGTTTACTCCAGATCCAGCCCTTTCAGGCAAAAACACAAGGCCATAACCACAGATGAGAATTTACGTTGAGGCTTTTCTACTCCTGTGATCTTGGATTTATGTAATGGAATAGTTTTGCCTAGGCTGCTGTTCTTGCACTTCAGTTTTGAATTTAAAAGCTGCATAGCACCTCCAACACTGCAGACTGTTTGACTTCTGTGTGCTAAAGGCAAAAATACAAATCATGCTTTATCAGGAAGTGGTGAGAAATGACACGTGTTTCCTTTTGCTGAACCTTTGTAACAGCCTTTTGTACAGCTGTCAGGTTTCCTTTACATGAACAAATACCTGTATTGCTCCCTGCTATCTTCTCAAACAGCTCTAAAAATGTGGCCTTGCCATCAGTGGAAACAGTGACTATCTATTGAGGTTTAAATATAATGAAATAAAATCCCCTGTTATTTCCCTTGCAACATTAATAAAGAAAAAGCTCATAACATCTGGTGTGACTTTCCTCTTCCCTTTTCCAGCACTGTCTTTCTTCTCCTATCATCAGAATAAAAAATGCGTCCTTCCTATCTTATCTACTGACCTGTGGTTGTTAGGCCCCATCCACTCATCTGCTTCTCTGTTCCTTCATCTGTTACAGTGACCTCAGATAGGTATGACTTTTAATTTTCAGACTTTGTATCTGCTTTCACTGCTACTGCCTCCATGGAAGCTGTCCAGTTAAAAAGTCAGATTCCCTTCAGAAGGATCATCACGAGTGTAGTTCAAAGTACTTAGTTAAACTGTGACAAATGCTTCTTTCCCCACCTGTGCATTTGAACATTTTTGTTTGGTACTTCAAGGTTCTGAGGGGACCTACGGTGGTCCACTGAAGGACTAGAAGCATCTAGCTCATTAGTCTGGTTATGTGACTCTTAGCTAGTTTTGCCTCTCCAGTTCCAATGACCAAATCCTTATTTACTTATTGCCCAACTAGAAGGGCTCCTTTGTCACAAATCTGGAATAAAATTTGACCTTTTGTCCCTGGGTTGGTAGGAAGAAGACATGCAAGCTTTGGTAGTACTTCCCAATATAATTTTTTTAATGAAAAGCATGTGCAGCTTAGGAAAGCAATTCCAACTCTGCAAAATTCAGTAACCAGTTCAGAAAGACAAAAGGTGCTCTCCAAACAGCAAAAAGAATTTAGAACTTGCCTTTTGGGAAGCCTTATCTGATGGTGTTTAGGGTTGTGCTGTCGCCTCTACAAAGTCTTTTTCTGGTGGGAGGAAAGGCAGTTTGCCAAGCCCAGAAATCTGCAGTGCTCACACATGAGTATGTAAACTCACAGTAATGTTGGAGGAATCAGATTGTGCTAGACCCCAAGCCTGATGCTTTGATAGTGTGTGAGTGTCTTTTGAATCTTTATTCTTCTGCAGTGATGGAAAAACCCATTTTTTGTAAAAAATAAGACCAAAATGGAATGTACCAGTTTCAGAGATGTTTTTAGCTTTGAATAGCAGAAATCTTATTTTGACTGAAAGGGAATTAGAGTTAATACAATTAACGATTCTATGAATGTTTTCATCACCTACAAAAGGCTGTTACATATAAACAATAAACAATCCATTTTCAGATACCCTATTTACATTTTAAGGAGTAAATTTTTAAGTCTTCTCATCTAATTTCTCAGAAAGTAAAGCTTTTCTTTTAAAAACATTTTAAAAAATATTGAATTCAGGTCTTTTAGATAGGAGGGCTCCAAAGATGTGTATGTAGCTAGAAAAAGCTTTTCCCTGCCAAAAACTTTCCTGTATAATAAAACACACCTCCACTTTGTGGCTCAAGTAGCTGGATAATCTGTTTTTTAACACTAAATTTCAGTTACTTGGCTTGTTCCTTTGTAAATTAAGAATTGCCATCTTGAAAAGCTCGTAGAATAAATGAATAATCTTAGATATTTTCTGTCAAAATTTGAATCCAGAGCAAATTTTTATCATCAAATAAAACGTTAGACAGGTATTAATGCTGAGCATGAAGCTCCTGTTTTGTTGATATGATTAGAGATTTCAAGGACATTATGTTGAGTTCTTATATTGGCATTTGAATCATGTTAATTTTAAAAGGAATTGAACCATAGCAAGTGATGCAAGTCTAATGGGTATATTTTAAAGAAAGCATTTCTCTGCTGCTTATTTATGAAATGAGGACCGAAACTTGACACATTATCCAAAACTACTTCTATGGTCAAAATGAAATAAGTCACACTGGTTTATACAGTTACTTTTACACACCTCAGAATGCCTCTGGCAAGCTGTAGGCAAGACCATAACTACAGATGATTCATGAAACTCTTCTAAGGAGGCGATTGAAGTGCTGTAGGAATTCTATTCCATGTTGTATGGTATTCTAAACTGTTGCCCTCAGAACAAAAGGAGGAGAGCATGAGCTAACAAGCAGCATGCAGGCGCCTTTCCTGTGTGTGCTGTCCCACCAGACAGATGAGGTCACCATGAAGGTGAATTCAAAGACAGCAGGGGAAGCGCCTTTGCATTCCCTGAAGGCTGTGTGAGTCTGGATGGCTGCAGGCATATTCCGTAAGTTTGTCTACTGGAGTATTTCTGCATGTGTGCAAAAGTTTGAAGTTCAGCCTCCCTGTCTCTTGAATTGTCTAAGCCCTGTCCTGGGGGCCCCTCCCTTGGTCTGGTCCCGTCTCCTTTAGCACATGAGTTTCTCATTTTTAAACAAGAGCACATGCAAAAATAAACAAACACCAAAGAACCAAGCTGAAAAACCTACCTGCTATATGAGGCAGTATCTTTACACAGAGATACAAGCAAAACCAACGCAGCAAGAAGGCCACAGACTTCCTTTGTTCCATCTCACAGGTTAACCATGATCACTCAGCTTGGCTTTTTTTTTTCCTTTTAAAGAGAGAGAGAGAGCAAAAGAGACAGAGAGAGAAAGAAGGTAAATGAAAAATGAGGCAGGAGCAGTTGCCACAGAAATGTGTTGGTCTGGCTGGTCTCCTGATATTCCTTCAGCATGGGTTAGGTAAAGAAAGCCCGCTACAAACAACTTGAGACCCTTTATAAGTCATGAAGGTGACTCATAACTAACCGACTTGCCTTGCCTTTAGTAAATCCCCTGCTTTCCTTTTCTTAGAACAGAGCTTAAAAAAAGAAAAAAAAGAAGAAGGAAAAAAAGTAGAGAAAACCCAAGGAAAACAGAAAACTCTAATCAAATTGAGGATTTTTTAAAAATGCACCATGTACTTTCCTTTCCTCAGACATCTTGACATCAGTCTTTGGATTGAGTAATAATAATAATAATAAATGCAAATTATTGTTTAGTGGTGCTGGTACACTTAAACAGGTTGCGGGTATGTTGTGAGAGAGAGTTCATTCCAGTATCTTCTGACTGAAGAGGGAGTTCACTGAGGTGAGGTGTTTCTTACTTTTCTCTGTATTACTTTTACATCCAGGGCTGTCCTGCATGGACTTTTTGTGTTACAATTAACCCTGGGAGATCTAAGCAGAAAAAAATAAACCTCAAGAAATGTTCAGAGACAGCTGTAGCTGGAACAGCTGCAAAACCTCTAAAACCAGGGACATGCTTTAGTGAAATCAGGGTGTATGTGGAAGACTGTAAACCAGTGGGTTATGGAAGCCTGTTAATAAAATTACGTAGCATTTTTAACACCATTGAAAGACCACTGCAGATGACTGGAAAGACAGGTTGGTCTAAATGGACAGGAGATACTGTATTATAGACTCCTTAGGTTCTGAACATATTCCCTGAAAAATCCAATTTATTTTAATTTCCAGCAGCAAAAATTGTGGCTGCTACTGCCTGATTTTCCTCAGGCACTGAGGGTTGTATCTTTTCAAAATAATACATTTTCACTAAGAATACAGGATCTCTTTTGTCTTGAGCTTTGGAAGTTCTATGATGTTTTAAAAATATTTTCATTCGGCACTCACTAAGATGGCTGATACACAATAGTATTCAAAAAATATATATATATACAATATATACAATAGTTCCATTTGCCAACCACTGAAATATAAGGAAAAAATGGCAACAAACAACATCCTGTTGTTCTCTTTGTTTTAGGTGTGTAATTACAAATGTCTTCATTTTCCCCAGTAAGCCCACACAAGTTTCAGGTGTTTGTCCTCAGATCTGCACTTCCATGGTTCCATCAGACCCTCATTGCTCATTAACAATGGGATAGGGTTTGGCTTCCATGGTTATAGAGGCTAGTTTGAAGCTGTGGCTGGAGCAGTGATGTTTCCCTGACACATCCCAGGCAAGGCAGCTCTTGGAACCACAAACAATTTTGTCTCCAAGCCACCCTGCTCTCGGAGCACTGCCGCCACTCATGCTGCTGTACCATCAGCACAATCTTCATTTGAGATAGTGGTTAAAGCTCATAATAACTTATCAGAGACAGGAGCAAATCACAATTTGGGCTCTGTTAGAAAATGGACAATGGAGGAGGTGGAAATGCTAGGTTTAATTGCTTAATTAAAGTTGCTTAATGACAGAAGTACCATTTTCAAATAGAGTTTGTTCATGAGTAACTGCAGAGCTTTAAAATATGGCTCACTGGAAAAGGTAATAAAAATCTAGACATAGCAAGCTTCTCTTTCAATTAGCTGCAATTTTTTTCAGACTGTCCAGACTCATCTTCTCCCTTTTGAAATAAGTTTGTTCCTTAATGAGCCTTTTTTCATTGAAAATTCCAAAATTGCTAAAACTTGTCTTTGCAATAAAAGCTGCTTGCAAATGTTTATTTTCAGTACACTTTTAATATTTTCATGGAAGTTTTGACACTTATGAGACAAGATATTTTTTAACAAATTACTTGTTCAAACTTAAAGGTTACCATTTCAGTTAGCCAAAAAGTATTCTATATGGTTTAATCAGTTCTTGTCACACTGCATAGTCTAAAACATCATTTTAGATGGATGTTTGAAACTTTTTAAAATCATCTCTCCCCATTCTCCTCTATTCCTTTGCCATAGTTTCTGGCACTTTGAGATGTTCAATCCTGGGTCTTAAAGAAAACTGAGTTATTTTTACAGGAAAACATGTTTTTCTTGTGGACACCAAAATTCTGCCCAAGTTACTCTTTAAGTGCCTATTACTGTGATAGTGAAATTGTACTGATGAGCCAAATAGGAGACAGAATGTGATTGCTCAGATCTGTCTTCCCTTTCTGGTGTAGCTTTAAAACTGATGAACAGTGCCTTCCCTTTCTTGTCCATCTTCTTGTCCTTGCAATGGAGATGCTGCTTTCTAAGGCTGCCACAAAAGCAAGATGTTCTGCAGGACCTATTTGGAACTTGTCTTTTCTGAGGACCTAGAGCTAGAGCCAGTGCCCCAAGAGGTGTGGAGGCTCGGGAAAACCTTGTGGTCCTCCTCCACTTGTGTCAAAATGGACAGTGGGAAATCCAGGGGGACATACCAGAACACTAAGTAGGTTGTGCAGATGGTGGAGCACAGCTTGGAGGGAGATCCAGTGAAAAAGCTGGACATCAGAACTTGAACATGAACTCCCCATGCTCAAGCCCTGGAATGGCACAGTAGTGATGGAGAAAGCTGCTTGAAATGCTGCATCCTAAGGAAAACAGGTTCCTTCTACTTCTTTAAAGGAAAGACTGTCCCAGAAAGCAATGAAAACTGGAACTAGTAAGGAGTTTTTAATACAAGAAGGGAATGGATGTTAATGTGAATTGCCTTTGAGATTAACTTTACATGGCAGAATGGGCTATGCTTATAAAATGCACATTTAAATGCATCCTGGATAAGTCTAAATGTGACTGAATAAAATTCAGGTAGAATTAAAAAGATGTTTTGTAATGCCTAAATACTGTATGTAATTTTTAAGTGCTTTGAGTTTTATCCAGATGTCAAAGAATAATATTTGCATTTATATCCTAATGTCATTTTTCCTAACAGAGTCCTCAGCTTACAGTTGGAGCTTGCATAGTATCTGGATGCTTTCTTTATTACAGCCTTTAGTCTTAAGGGAGAACCAGGCTTTCAATAATTTTAATTTCTAGCAGACTGTGAGGCAGTCCTTTATTTTTCATTATGTTTATCATTCATGCTTTTTCCACTTTGTTTCTAGGAAGTAAGGGACAATATTGGACAGGCAGAAGAGAAGTCCCTGCTGGGCTTGACAGGAGAAAAAAGGAGTGAGGAAAGGGAGACACTCTCTGAATAATGAAATAGCAAAAGATGCTTTTGTAGCAGAGTTCAGAAAAGTTGAATTTCCATGTGTCTCGTCATGAAGAACTTATTGGAGCTTTCCTGTTCAGTTGTATAATACAGTCTACAATTGCATTAGGCAATGAAAATATGACTGAGAAAGTCAATCACCCCAAAAGTGTGTTTAGTCCAAGCTGGGACTACAAAAATATGCATGTAACCTTAAGCAGGGAAGTTTTATGTTTCTACTGCTTTTTTTACCCTCAGTCTTGGTAGGCACCGGACAACATGGCTCCAGCTTAGAAAAATGACCTTCACAAACCCCTTAGGTCCCTCACTAAGCTAAAACATCCTGTACATGTCTTAGTTGGGATCACAGCTAAGTTTCAATCCAAAACTAAAGAATTTTTTTCTCCCATCCCAGCCCAACTGTTGCAGTTGTATTTTCACAGAGAAGAGGAAAACTGAAAACTCTGACTGCCTTCACTGTTGTGGAACCTCCTTCTATCTGTAGGCCATTTACTACTGTATGCCTTCCTTGTGTGCCATTTGAGAATAAGTACCCTGAATAGTCAGGACAGTAGTTGTATGATTTTTATACAAGTTGCACAGAAAAATGTGTAGATCACACATAAATGCCCCCAAGCACAGACCAGGTTCTTACTGAATCCTTCAGTTCTTACTTCCTTCTGAAAAATCAGAATTAAATTTTTGGGAATCATAAGAACATTTCTATAGATTATTGATCGCTTAAGCTGAAGAAAACTGCAAGTCCGTGGGATTTATTTTTTCAGATGTTTTATTGTATTTCTGAGGGTTATAACTGTGGGGGTTTTTGCATAAGCCAAGTTAGTGCTGTGAAAGAAATGGTGTATTCTCTTGTTCCCACCTTTCCCCAAATAAGTAGTTTTAGATGTGAAATTGGACCAAGGGACACCTGACTTCAAAAATAATCATTAACTGTTTGAACTTATTGAAATATTAGAATGATATTCCGAAAGTACATGGTGATATATCCTTGGCAAGAGAGTGGAAGTAGAACAGCAGTTCAGAAGTCATGAGAATGTAAGACTGAATACAAAGAAAAAGGATGGCAAGCCTCTTGTTTCCTCACAAGAGAAGGGTTGGCAATATTTTAGGGGCTATCTGCAGCTTTTTCTGAGTGTTAGTGGAAGGTCAAAAATCCTTTCCATGAAATATGGCCTATTTTGCCTTTGAAGATGATTCTCATGCTGTTCCTTCCTGAGCTGCATCTATATTCTCTTGGTGATTGTGTTTACTCACTTTGCCCTATGGTCAGATGCAGTGAGATAAGGTTGGTCTTGTAATTGACTTTCCTTCCTACCTGGTGTTATTCAGTGGTTCCAGCAGCAGAGTTCAGGTAGAATACAGATAAAGGATTTCTTGGAAAAGAATGCAGAACTCAAAGGTAGTAAACAAAACATTCTTATAGATGAAGTTAATGGTACCTATTTCGGGTTTTGAATCTTGAGTTTATGATCTCTGCTCACCTCTTACTATGGTCTAAGCTAAGGACCTCTGCCCTGTCTTCTCCCATTTGTACTGCAATTCTTATCCTTGTGAAATATTAGGATACTTCTAAGTGAGTGTCTATTTTGGTAAGCCATTATCAGCAGAACATTAAGAATCATTAAGAATTCCACAGTGCAAGATATCCTTACAGCTCCAGAATTTCTCTTTGTCTAGATGTCTAAGAAAATTTAGATAAGGATTATGAATTTGCACTGTTTTATTCACAGCTCCTAATCTCTTGCAGTCTGCCCGTCTCTAACCAAAGGACAAAAAGACTTCAGCAAGAACAAAATCAGAAATAATACCACGTTGATAATTTGGAGCTGGGTCTGAGCTCATGGCACAGCTCTGTTTCAACAACATACTAGGCTGCCAAATGAAGAAGAAAAACAGATGTTAATTTTCTAGACTGAGAAAGTATGCTGAAGTTTAGTATGAAAAAAAAATTTTGTAGCTGTTAGAAAAAGCAATGTTGTAAAGAACATGAAAACACGGACAAATATATTTTGTGGATAAATAAATTACCCAATGAGTAGAACAAAAAGTTCATAAAGAAAAAAAACCCTCCCCACAGCCACTGCTGTTTCCCACTGAGACTGTTTTTCTTTGCTCTAAGACATGCAAGGTTACAAGTGTGTAAATATAACATGTACTGAAAGGGTTAATGGAGTTAACCTCTGCTTCTTTTCTTAATCTGCTTCTTTTATACTCACAGGAAAATGACTTAGGTCAACTTCCTGTAAGACAGAGAGCTGTTTCACAACATGAAACACTCAGCTGACAGTTTTATGGCAAGAAATGGAAGGAGCAGCTCTGTGAGAGCTTCAAGGAGAATAATGTGGGTGGGGAATTTTTACAAGCTACACACAAGTTCAAAAATTTCTGAAGAAGTCAGTCTTCAATCAATGATCTTTCTTTCTGTAAAGTACATGGGATTTTGGGCTTTTTTCTCAGTGATGATGTGATGAAGGACTTTTTCCTTCCCAGGACACCCTTAATGACAACATTGGTTGGTACTACAGAGACATGAGAGTAATAAAAAGAAAAGATTGCCTGGTAATATGGTAGTAAGTATTTTTGTGTCAGAGAGAGGGATGTTGAATGAAAAATTGCATATTTGGATGTATTCTATGCTCTTGTGTGTTCCTAGGAAAACTGAATAACTTTATAAATTGTTCCACAATTGCATTTTCTCTTTAAATGTTAATAAGGTATATTAATAAACATCAGTAAGGTTTATTAATAAAAGTAGCAGTAGCAGTAGCAATAGTAAGAACAAAAACAAAGAATTTAAAAACTCATTTGCTGAATCACAGTTATTAAAAATTCTCATTAGATACAAGCACTCTGCATTCAAGAAATGGGTGAATAGGTAAGTAAAACAAAAGCAACATACAAACAAGTGGAGAGGGCTGGTTTCAGGGAGGTAACACACCTCTGAGAAAGATCTTTAGGCAGGAGAGTGTCACACTTAAAGTCATAGCTGCGAGCAGAAACTTGTTGGATAGGGAAGATGTCGCTATAACCAATATCACTATAACTACACTTCTATTTATCTGTTTAGCAGAAAAGAAAAATGGGGTGTACCTTTTCCGGGCTGGCACCCTGGAAGCTCATGGCTGCGGGGAGGACAGGGTGTTTCAGTGCCATGAGGAGCTCTAGGGCTCCTCTAAGTGGCAGTGGCAGAACTAGAATAATCAAGTTTTGAGGGTATAACGGCATGTGGTGCCAGCATCAGGTTGTCTTGGGAAACCAACTAGTAATTATGTACCTAAAAGTTATGTTATTATGTCACATCTAACATGGCCTTCAAAGAAGAGGCTGTGGTCTTTAGTGGGGCCATCACTTTTATTTTGAGTCACAGCCTCAATAGATTTCTTCTCTGTTGGAGGGAGGGATGAAGAAATATGTCTGTCTTATTCAAAAGAGAGCAACAATCTCCTGCACTGAGAAAAGTTATAGCTGCATGTACCAGCATGGTCTCTTTAAAAAAGGACATGGTAGCACCGAGGACTGTGAGATGGGAGCCCTTCCTCACACAGCCAGTCCTGTGTTGGGTTAAACACTTGTGTCTGTTAATGGTAGGATCTGGATATCTACATTTCTGGAACTAGAGAAAAATAAATTCAAATACCCCAGACCACAGCCTGCCTCAACAGCAAACACATATGAACAGGGAAGTAGCATTATACCTAATAAACTGGCTGGCAGTATGACAGTGTAGCAGGGTCTATCTATCTATCTATCTGTCTGCCTATCTATCTATCTATCTATCTATCTATCTATCTATCTATCATCTATCTATCTCTCTATCATCTATCTATTATCTATCTATCACCTATCTATCTATCTATCTCTCTATCATCTATCTCTCTATTATCTATCATCTATCTATTATCTATCACCTATCTATCTATCTCTCTATCATCTATCTCTCTATTATCTATCATCTATCTATTATCTATATCTGTCATCTATCATTTTTCTATCATTTATCTCTCTATTTATCTATCGATCTATCTATCTATCTCTCTATCTATCTCCATGTAGGTCATGTTTCTGTGAATATTCCAGTATTTCAAGCTACCTCAGCCTAAAAATGGCAACCTGGACACACAGGTGAAGTGGAAGTTCAATTGTGATGCAGTTGGAATGTCTGGCTGCTTCTTGCAGCCATCAAATTGTTGGTAGGTATTTCAACCCAGAGAATCTCTGGCACTCAGGAGTGGTGGGAAAGCCCCCCTGGGCACATCCCTGCTATGAAGTGCAAAGCCCAGGAGAATGTCTGGCTTCAGCAGAGACTTCATAAAACTCTGGATAGTGGGTCACAGCAGGAACCAAGGTTCCAGCTCCTCCAGAGCTGCTGGAGTTTTTACTAAGGAATCTTAAAAGTCCTACTTTAATTCAGGGCAATTTGGCCCTGAGGCTTTAATTTAGGGCAGTTTGGTCCTGAGGCAGTCCTAGTAACAGGGAAATGATAGTCTGGGGCCAGAAGCCTCAGTGAGCAGAGCTCACAGGGAGAGATGATGTGGCAGGAAACCAGGGGAAATGCTGCTCCCTACTTAGTGAAAGTCTTTTGAAACAGAAATATTGCCATGAGGCCTATGGTCATCATAAAATTGCACTATGTTGCTGGATTCTTGACCAACTCTATGTGGTGCCTCCAAGTGCTAAAGCTTTAGTCAGAAGCAAAATGCCAGCATATTGACTTAGAAGTGGTAAAACTTTTTTTTCCCTATTCCTTATTTATTCTCTGTTTTAGGATGATTTTTTCACTTTCTTTGTGTGCAGCTGTGAGGGCTTGCAAGCTTCCCTGCATGGAAACTGGGAATATGACATTACTGCAGAATTCTTGAGTCCAAGTTTGCTAAGGAAAACACCCAATAACCCAACACTTCAGTTCTGGGCTCTGCCCAGCAAAATGTTGCCACTGCACAACCTCATTCTTTTAGCTTGTATTCCCTTTCCCTGCATTCTCCTATCCTGCCAGAAGAATAGGTGGCAGAGTAGAACAAGATCTGGTATCAGTCAGAACATTCACTTCTGTTTTTTCAGCTCAATGCTGTAGCTATCAGCTACTAAGCACAAGTGAATTTTGTGGCAGATGGTCCCTTCTAATAATTTAAAACATGAGATAACTGTGTTGCTGTGCACTTGATGTTACAAAGAGATAAATTGCTATGAATTTCCAGTTTTCAGCATGCAAAGGAGCACTCATTTGGCCAGAAAGTTTGCTGCCAAAGCAGAGCTGGTGAGATGAGAAGGGGTGATCTACTTGGAAGAGACGAGAGAGATCAGTAGCTGTAAGACCCCTCAGCCTGAGGGAGGATAGTTTGAGATGAGGAAGCTGGTTGCAAATAACAGGATAGTTCCTCCTAGGTCATGTGAAGACCTTGCTCAGTCTGCCCTTGGAGGTTGAATGTAATCATTGTAAGTGCGTACATGCACATGGGTCTATCTCCTCTGTCTCCACCCCAGCCCATGGTGGTCTTTGCTGTAGGTCCTCAGATGACTTTGGGCACTTCTCAGAACACTAAATGATTTTCGGGAAAAATAAGACAATATCAGATGAAGATCAGTAGATCTGTAAATTAATTTGTGATTCCAGAAAATGTGCAAGGTTACAATTCACCAACACACATGCGCACACACTTATTGCCCAAGATCCTAAACACCCTTTCTATAGGGTGTATCTACATTCTAGTATAAAATGAAAATCTTCAGGCATTATATGTTACAGCTTTCTCTGAAATTTCAGCCTTTGAAAGATGAACATTTATAAAGCACAACCCAAAACTAATAACAAGAAGTGTGTCTAGTGTTTTCTTGCCCTCCACATAGATATCCTCTTTTCCGAGTGACATAGCTTCATGCACAAAATTTTAATTTCTGAAGTGACTCATGAAATCCATGCAGGCTCTGTTTATGACTTCTTCACCTTAACAAAGAATGCCAAACCACTGAACGTTAGGAAGCATTCCTACTTCATTTCTTAGAAGTTTTTGCTGTTCCTCTTTCTAACGAAGGCTGCCGTTACAGTCGCATGTCAAGAATGATTCATATAACACAAGATAAGTTTACATATGCCTAACTTTGTTTACTTTCACTTTATTAATAAACTTACACACTCATTCTTGGTTTAGATTTTATTTAATCCCTGTATAAGGATGTGCATTCATTTACCTACAGACACATAATTTATCATATCGCATAGACTTGCGCATACATTCGTAGCCTGGGCACTTGGATGCTTTATCTTAGAGAAAACCAGACATTTAAAAAAGAATTCTAAAAACCAGCTTGTCCAGATACATGTATTTTTGCCTCCTGTATGTCATTCTACAGGTAGATGGCTTTATTTTACATTTACTGCTGCCCTAATTTTACTGGTTTCAGCAACTGATAGTAATTTTTATATTAATTCGTTTGCACTGTTGCACCAGATGGTGACCTCACAGATTTCCAGATGTTTGCCAGCACAGGCTACTGGATATTTCAAAATCCTAATAAGAGATGCCTAGGGGAGAGTTTACCTATTTCATATGAAAACTAGAACCGAGGAGGTCTGGATGCATGGAAAAGGTCAGTTCTTGCTCAAGATCTACTGCACGTGCAGGTGAACAAGTAGATTAATGGAATCCTTTGTTGCCAGGGATGCTCCAGGGACAATTATTTTAGTGGGCTTGGTACTTTGTACAGGAGCAAGATGATTCTGAAGTCCCTTTGGACTTGAATGCAAGCAGGTTTAGGTCCTTGACAACAGAATAATCTCATGAGATGGACTTTCACAATATTGATATCTGTGTCTGCGTTTGTTGGATTCTCTGTACAGTCTGTGAGTAGAAAGAAGCACACTTTTTGGTACACAGTTCATCTGGCCTGGTTTAGATTTCTACTTTAGTTGGAGATGATTTGTAATCTAGAAGACCTATTTATCTCCATGACTATGCAGAAAACATATACATTTACCTCAGACACTCACATGTACTTATGCTAGACACTACATTTTTTCAGATGAATCCTATTCCTGGAGCCCAGGCCAAGTTGTAGTGCCCAAGGCACTGCACTAATCTCAGCATCCTCCTGAGGCAGGGGGTTATATAGGTAGAGTAATTGAGATCCAGTGTTGATTGCCAACTTTAGCGACATGAACACAATTCCAAAGATTTTGTGGAGTTATTCTAAAATATTTCAGGTGTGTATTTACAAAATTGATTTATTTTAAACATATGATGTTGCAGATGAATACATGAATTTCCTATGACATGATCCAATTAAGTCTCTAAGATTACACAGTTAAAAAGTAAAGAAAACATCTGAAATCCATTTATGAAAGCTACTACACGGACTTTATCAATTTGCTGGCTCAAATGTATCATCTGAGTAAATGTACCTGTAATGATCTCTATTTGCCAAAGGCTGTAAATAAGGAGAGAGGTTGGACATCTTCTGGCACAGTGAGGGCATTCTTGGCAGGCAGTGATTGCAGTAAACTGATTAGTTTCTTATTTATGGAGTGCAATGCAAGAACATTTATCTTGATCTAGACATCAAAACTTTCTGTGGGTATTTATATGCAGAAGTCCAAAATATGATAGCCATATCTGAGCTCTGAAAGGCTTGTTATATTCAGATGATCAGCTTTGTTTGGAGTTAGTAGACACGATTTACTGCCCACTTGTCTGCTGCCATAATCTAGCAATGCCACAGGCATAAAAGCGTGGATAGGGAAGGAATTTCCTCACAACTTTGCAGTCCACATTATATCTTTATTTAGATGTGCCACTAAGGACCTACTGTGATGTTGCATTCCTACTGCCTGGTAAAATAGGTAAGACAATACACATGGGTATTGAGTGCAGGGAATACTTTTTCTTACATTTTGAGCTGTAGACAAAGTTTGCCCCATACTCCACAGCGCAGAGCACTGTGCTATGAAAGCAGTTGCACCACTTGGGTGTCTCTGGCATTGCACGCTCCTGAAAGGTTCTGTTGCTCCCTCTTTCAAACAGGAAATGCCACTCAATTTTATCAGATTTTTAAAAACAGGGCTGTGTTTTAGCCACAACATTTGTTCTGTGAAACAAAATTACTATATTCTGACTGATTCCTGAGACATGCGCATGCACAGGGAAAAAAGGAGTAACTATTTTAAAAAGAAAAGTCTAACTTGGATTTCAGCTGAAGTTAGAATTGAAGAATCATACAATATGCTGAGTTGGAAGGGACTCATCAGAATCATTAAGTCTAACTCCTGGCTCTGCACAGGTTACCTCAAGAATCCCACCATATGCCAAACAGCATTGTCCAAACGCTTCTTGAACTCTGTCAGGTTTGGTGCTGTGAGGAGCTTCCTTGAGGAGCTGGTTCCAGTGCCCAACCACCCTCTGGGTGAAGAACCTTTACCTCATATCCAACCTAAACCTTCCCTGACTCAGCTCCAGCCATTTCCTTGAGTCCTGCCACTGGTCATGAGAGTGAAGAGATTAGCTTGTGGAGTAGGGTGACCTAGAAGGACTTGGGAAAGGAAAGATGCTTCATTCCAGTCAATTACATCAATGGAAGTCTGGGATGCTTGGTTCCTTCTGGGGGGTAGGCTACTAAGTAAGGTAATTTGTCCATTAAATACCAAACACATGTGTGATATTTAATTTAAAACCACAAAAGTAAAACTTTTGGGTTGGCAGACATGCTCCCACTTATTTTTTGAAAGCCGTATGAGTTTTCCAGACTTTCCTTTGGAGCAGATTTGCTAAGAAACTATATAAAATAAAGCTAAATAGAAAGAAATGTATTATCATCTGGAATATATAATTAAATGCAACACCGCTGGAGTAGGAAGACAATTTTCTTGCAGGGTATAATGTGGCCTTAACAACAAACAATGGTTAGATCATTAGTTGAGTGGATTCCTAGAAATAGTTGGTTATTCAAACCCATATTAACTAATGGCTGTGCTCTTAATACTGAAGTCCATAGGACATGTACCATAAAAATAGCAGTTTTTATTTTGTGTGAATATTATGCAAAATTAATAAAGATTTACTAGAGAGAATGAAGGGATTTGTTCATGCTATTCCTGCATATATATCATAATGTTGTATCTGTTGAAGACTCTCACTTGCTTCGCTGTGACTTTGGTAAAAGCTGGATCTAAATATATGACGACAGAAAAGATTAACTATTTCTAAGAACAAAGAAATATATAACATATACCTTGGTATGATACATGTACATACTCAGAGACACTGTGAAAACAAACTGTTAAATTCAATATAAAATCTTGTGTAATCTTATTTTTTTGTTGCATGCAGTCATTACTTTTTTTTGGTTTGCCAATGTCTCAACAGCTAGAGAAATGATATGGAGACACATTTTTCTACTTGAAGTAGAAAATCTCATCTCGTATTTTTAAATCTTTTTTTAAAATCTTAATTAAACTTGGAACTCAAGTAATATCTGTTATTCAAAATTAAAAATCAGGTCCCAGAATGACAAACTAGTCTAAAGTGAAAGAATATGGAGTCTTACACAAGTGTCACTTCTTCATGTTTCTGTTCAAGAAATGAATATGATTTTTGTAGTGGCCTGTAGTCATTTTAAGCTGAGAATCTCATTAAACAAATTGGTGTGAGGATCATTTGATAAGTCTTTTGGGAATGTTACAAGGAAAATCCAAAACCTCTCACTTTTACACCTTTTAGGCTGAAACTTTGTGTGTTAATACGAAATTACTCAGGGTTCTTGCCAGCCACAGGGGAAGAGTGTGCTCCCAAACTTGTCTTCTGCTCTCAAAGAGGAAAAAGCGATGACTTCATTTCTCCTGGTCTAACAGGCCCACAATAGTGGTTGTGCACACAGAAGTGAGAACTGCTCTGTTCCACATATCAGAACACAGTGCATCTATCCTCTTTTTGTGAAGCATTAAGTGTAGTAAAAGTAATATGTGTTCTCACTACTTTTTTTTTATTAGCTCACTGTTAATTTTTTTAATACATTTCAAATTATTTTGTTCCAGGAGCATGTCCAGATAAAATATGAGGTATTTCAGCAATATTCAGTGTGTGTGTAGTTCTCTTCAACATGACATGAAGTGTCCTACATCTCACTTTCATTCCTAGTGCCCTACTCAGCAACCTGCTTCTTTGAAAAATATTTCAATGAGCTTTGGAAACTTACCTGTAGTCATAGAAACCCTAATAACAATGCTTGGCTTCATGTGAAAGAAGAATTTCAGCAAACCTAATGGGACTATTCAAAAATTTAAGGTAGAGTAAATCTGTAGGATTAGAACCTGAATTTCTGCAGGATCCATGGGTATCACTGTGATGTGCAGGAGAAGACAGCAAAATGTTTTTTTTAGATCCCTTGTAACAAACACTTGAGAAAGGCTATTACCTAAAGAACATTTACATCTCATTTTTGGCTGGTAATCTGTTTCCTTCTTGGGACCTACACCTGTAATGAGTCTGGGTTTTTTTGTATTTTAAGGCCACTAAATCACAGATGGAGAGAGAAGGTGGTGAGAGGACCATTATTTCCTTTGGATAGCTGCATGCCATTAAGTTCCCTTATAATTCCAACTGTTTCGTGCATCCCAGGGTGGAGTTGTTTTACTGTGTGATATATATGAATACTGTTCAGTGATCATTCTGACTCATTATATGTTTTCATCTCTTGACATATGCTTATGTTAACTTTTGCAGATCTTCATGCTTTTGCCAAAAAGAGAAAAAAATCTAAATCAAGTTTGCCACCAAACTACAGACAACAATTTAAAAAGAATTATTAATTTTGTAAATATTTATGAATAAGTGTATCCCTTTGATGTTACTGCAGTCTT
Source organism: Drymodes brunneopygia (assembly GCA_013400955.1). Lineage (NCBI taxonomy): Eukaryota > Metazoa > Chordata > Aves > Passeriformes > Petroicidae > Drymodes > Drymodes brunneopygia. Next base: position 18,542 of record VZTZ01013584.1, on the reverse strand, counting down.
AGAGCCATGATGAAGCAACATGGCTTACATAGAGCAGACTTAAAAAACATACAGAAATAATGGCAAATGAAAGCTTTGACTTAAAAAGCAACATGTTTTTTAGTGATTTTAAGCCCAAGGTGTCTGGAACAACATCTCTGGTTTTGGCTAGGGCAGTTGGACCACTGCTATGATTCATCCTGGCAATTCTCAGTTGACTTTATACATTGAATGGGGATTCCCACTGAACAAGGGTAATTCTAAAACAGTGCTTGAAAGTGAATTTCTGAATCTCATCAGATTTCTGATCTCAGCCCTGTTGTGATCAGGACTTGATCATCCTACATGTGCAACTGCTGATATGTTCACACTGACACTCACTCACGTTCTCTCTACCTAAATGTGGGGCAGGGTGGGGGGGGGGGAAGCTGAACTGTGCAGTGGGGGGAATGGTACCACTACCATGTAAGAATTGACTTCTTATTTTAATACTGTTTTCCTTATTCCTCATTGTCCATACCTTCTTTTCTGTTTCCAAAAATCTTCGTCAGAAACAATAAAGAAAAACACTTTTCGATCTCACCCCTCCTGGCTTCCTGAGTTTTTTTATCCAAGACACTTTCAGTCATTTGCCAGCAGCTCTGGTTAACCCAGAAAGGTCTCAGTTGACTGGAAACTGGCATATATGTAATTTATCTACAAGAAGGACTGGAAGGAGTATAGGGCCAACTACAGGGTTGTCAGCCTGACCTCAGGACTGGGGAAGGTCTTGGAGCAGACCATCTTGAGTGCAATCACCCAGCATGTGTAGGACAACCAGTGGATCAGACCCAGCCAGCACTGTTTGTGAAAGGCAGGTCCTGCCTGACCAGCCCAATGGCTTTCTACGAGAAAGTGACCTGCTTAGTAAATGAAGGAAAGGATGAGGATGTTATCTTGCCTGGACTGTAATAAAGCCTTTGACACCATTTCCCACATCATTCTCCTGGAGAAACCGGCTGCTCATGGCTTGAACAGGTGTATTTTTCACTGAGTTAAAAACTGTCTGGATGGTTGGGCCCAGAGAGTGGTGGCCAGTTGGCTGCTGGTCACAAGTGGTGTCCCCAGGGCTCAATATTGGGGACAACATTGTTTCATATCTTTATCAGTGATTTGGATGAGGGGATCAAGTGCACCCTCAGTCATTTTGCAGATGACACCAAGTTTGGTGGGTGTCGATCTGCTGGAGGGCAGGAAGGGTCTGCAGAGGGATCAGGACAGGCTGGATGGATAGTCTGAGGCCAGTGGCATGAGGTTCAACAAGGCCAAGTGCCAGGTCCTGCCCTTAGGTCACAACAATTCCAGGCAGTGCCCCAGGCTGGGGACTGAGTGGCTGGAAAGCAGGAAAAGGACCTGGGGGTGCTGGTTACAGCAGCTGAACATGAGCCCAAGTGTGCTCAGGTGGCCAAGGTACTCAATGTCATCCTGGTCTGTATCAGTGATAGTGTGGCAGCAGGACCAAGGCAGTGATTGTTCCTCTGTGCTGGGCACTGGTGAGGCCACTTCTCAAATCCTGTATTCAGTTTTGGGCCCCTCACTGCAAGAAAGACATTGAGGGGTTAGAGTGTGTCCAGAGATGGACAATACAGCTGGGGAAGGGTCTGGAGCACATGTCTGATGAGGAGCAGCTGAGGGAGCTAAGGGCACTCAGCCTGGAGAAAAGGAGACTCAGGGGAAACCTTCTTATCCTCTACAACCCCCTGACAGCAGTCTGCAGCCATGGGAGGATTGGGCTCTTTTCCCAGGTAACATGTAACAGGAGAAGAGTTGTGCCAGAAGAGATTTAGGTTTGATATTAGAAAAAAGTTCTTCACTGAAAGAAGAAATCAAGCTCTAGAAGAGGTGCTTAAGTCACCATCCCTAGAGGTGTTTGAAAGACACATAAATGTAGCACTCCAGGACATGGATTAGCAGTGTNCTGGAGCACATGTCTGATGAGGAGCAGCTGAGGGAGCTAAGGGCACTCAGCCTGGAGAAAAGGAGACTCAGGGGAAACCTTCTTATCCTCTACAACCCCCTGACAGCAGTCTGCAGCCATGGGAGGATTGGGCTCTTTTCCCAGGTAACATGTAACAGGAGAAGAGTTGTGCCAGAAGAGATTTAGGTTTGATATTAGAAAAAAGTTCTTCACTGAAAGAAGAAATCAAGCTCTAGAAGAGGTGCTTAAGTCACCATCCCTAGAGGTGTTTGAAAGACACATAAATGTAGCACTCCAGGACATGGATTAGCAGTGTTGGGTTTACTCAATGATCTTGGAGGTCCTTTCCAACCTAAAGGATTTTATGAGTCTATCTAGTTCCCTCTGCTGTCAGCATTTCAGTGACTATGAAAACTGTCAAAACTGTCTCTGGAAATTTGACTTCTGAAGAATTTCCAGAATTCAACAAATATGTGAATACTAGAGGAAACACATTGAGAAGTAGAAAGCAATCAAAATAGTGCTGTTCAAAGCAGCATTTGTGACTGACATTCTAGCACTTTTAATATGGAGCTGTTTTTTTGGTTCCAAGAAGTAAATTAGGAGGTTGCCTCTAAAAGCTAAAAGCAGATAAAGGAAGTGTTTCTTAAATGCAGAGCAGATGAAATTTCATTGAAAAGCTGAATCTGAGCAGATGAACTCATGTGTACTGCAGTCTTAATCTATTGATAAACCAAACTGAAAATCTCGATGGTCATGAGTGAACTGAAGCATGTTAGAGCACATTTGCTGCCTGTTTTTTCTCTGTATATACTTTTCATCAAAAAACCCCCTGAACACTGTGTCTCATCCTGAAGTGCAGCTGAAACACCTCTAGAGTGGCTCTTTGCAAGTGTAAGCTCTTAGTGTAGACATAGCTGATAAACTGGTGAAGAGAATGTTTGTCCTGGGAAAGTATTCCTTGCACTCATTCAACTCAGCCTTTGCTTCAAGGCAACTATTCAGACCTGGAGATGGAAATTTGTTGATGGTGTGCCAGTTTATAGCAGAAAGAAGAGCATCAAGTTTCTCAGTTTTCCTTGAGAGGTTTTTTTACTTTCTTCCCTCTAGAACACGGGTAAGCATGTGAGCCTTTCCTCTGGGAATGGAAAAACAATGATGTTAATTATGTGTCCTTGGCTTTGAAAGGACTTTTATAGGGGTGATGATAATTTGGTTTAGAATGTTGCTGCTAAAGATGTGCTTGCTTTATTTTGCTCCTCCAAAAAATAAATATTTGGCTAGAAAATGGACGTCTAAAAGTGTGGCATACGGGTTTAACCTATGCTACATCATGGCAGGCTGTTTTCATTCCCTGCAGAGACTGCCTTTCATTCAGGAAGGAAAGTATTTCAGTGATCTCAATGAATGCAATAGGGAAGATGACTGACTTCCTTTAACTCTTTCTTGAAGACAGCAGATGAGATACTTCCAACAGCAGCCGCTGGATCTGTCACACCCAGCTGTGTTGGAAAAGAGTCCAACAGGAATGAGAAAATAACACACAAAATACTTAGTGTACAGCTTCTGTAGGGACAAGCATAACTCCTTGTACTGTTTTAAGGGCCCTGTTCTTTAGGAAGTGTTGCCTCTGTCTTCTGTCAACTATCCATGGGATTTAATATCTGGGGAAATGTCACTACATGGTCTACAGGACAGTCATACAGGGAGTCACCTCCTACTCCACACCCCTGAAAGTGCAAATGGCAGCAGAAGGGAGTGATGGAGTCTATAGGCAGGTTTTGTAGGAGCTGATTTGGGCCTGGGGCAGCCATTCAAAATGAGAGAGCAAGCTTGATGTGGCCTTAAAGTCATTCACAATTCTCTTTGTAAACGTTTAGGAAACAGGTGATACTAAAAAAGCCTGCAGGAGGGTAGGCACATCACAAAGGGAATCTAGGGAGTTAAAGGCTCTTACCTCTTATTACCAAAAGATACTGAAACAAATAATGAAACAAGGAATTTATAAATCCCTGTAAGTATAGATTCATTAAGGACAAATTGCATCAAACACTTTCATTCATGAAGGTGAACTTGGTTTTGTGCTACGAAAGATGCTTGATTTTACATCTTTTGACACTTTCTTAAATGACATTATCATAAGTAAACTGTAGAAAAACTATCTAGATGAAACTGCTGTAGAGAGCAAAACTAGTTGGAAAACTGTTCTTACAGAGTATTAATTAGTGATTCTTCACCAGAAGAGAAGAATACATTTTCATTAGTGTCCATGATGAAGAAATAGGGAGCATGACTTAAATTTACAGAAGACACTAACGACACTAGAAGATAGAATTAAAATTCAAAGTATTCCTGGTAAACTTGAGAAAAAAATTTGGAAAAGGATACTATACAATAAAGAGAAATGCCAGGTCGTGCCTTGAAGGTCAACTTTCTGGTATATTTATCATGTGTTCATCAGCCAGAGTATTTCTACACAAACAACATAGAACAATTGGAGAAAATTTAGAAATGAACAGCAAGAATAGTCCACCTCCTAAAATATGTGACATATGAGGAAAGCTTAAAGGATCTGGAGTTGTTTAGACAGGAAGGAAATGAGAGAGGTAGCAATTCATCAGTTGTGAAAACCAGAAGAAACTAACAGAAAGAGCAAAAAAAAAATCTGTTCTCTGTGTTCTTGATTGTTAGGATAAGAAATAATAGACTCTGAGGCAGAAGAAATAATAGACTCTGATGTAAACTCTTTGAGTTAAGAAGCCTACACAAAACTCTAAATAATTTTCAGCAGGGCATGTGTCTTAGGCTTACGCCTTCTATAAAGCCATTACTTGACATTTTTCAGGTCAGCTGTTAGGAATAATATAGCAGCAGTTCTCCAGCATTTGGGGCATGTGAATAGACTAGACGGTGTCTTTAAACCTACTCCTCTCCTGGTTTCTGTGGTTCTGTGATACAGCTTTTGACAGAGAAATCAGAAGTTACTACTTATAGAAGTATTAGTCGTGAATTCAAGAACTGTCTTTTGTGCTTCCTGTGTCTCTTTGGTTAGAAATGACTCTTTCTGTCTTGTTCTAGTTGGGGACAGTCATGCCAATATTTAGCTTGTATTTATGTACTGGTAAAACCAAGAACCTGTAGCCTGGCACGGCTGTGTTCCTTCTGACTCACCATTATCAGGGCCTTATGTGCACTAATGAGCCATAAACCCCCTGACCAGCCTCACCTGGGGCTTTCACCCACACCTGTGGCCCCAGGAGCTTTCTATAAGCTCAGCCCTGGGCTGACTCCCCAGTTGAGCTGGGATCCTCAACTCTGGCACAGCCTTGCCTTGGCCTCTCTACAGAGCTCTCTGAGCTGGGGGACCACATGCCGTGGAAGGCAAATTTTCCATAGCACAAATAAGTGCTGTGGATGAATATCAGGACAGCAATAATTTCTGTTTAGACAGACAATACACATATGTGGTTTTGATTCACCTCTTCTAAGTGTAGACCTCTGAAATACTCATTTTTATGTGACAATTTTGACCTTTTGCTTACGCCGTGCCTATCATCAGGGTCCTGACTTATTTCACAAAATGAAGGGAGCAAAAAGGGACACATAGAACAAAAATCTTAACATGGAGGATGCATTTTAGATTATAAATTTCCCAATCATGTCAGAACTTCAAAAATGCTTTTCTTTCTACAAATGACATCAGCTCGGAAATAACCTATGACTTCTCTGAATAGAAGAGATTAGTACAGACTCTTGATAGTAGTATTAATCAGATTTTTCACTTCTGTTATGCATTACCTTGGTAGTACAGACAAAGTGAAAAACTTTGAACTACAGGATTAAATAACAGGTTACATATATAAGGGAGAGACCTAAATTCACATTTAAAAGCATAGGCATTAAATTCCTGAGGGAAAACAGAAAAACTGCAGATAACAAAAGGAGCAATGTAGTTGTAGTGTGAATTTTAGTGTAGTAGTACTTTTCAAGGTCCTTATTTAACTTGGAAGTATAGGCTTACCATTTTTTCACTCCTTAAATCTTGTTTGTGCTGAAACTAAAACAATTAACACTGATATCTAGTAGACATGTAATCTTTATATGCTTCTTTTTTTAAAAAAAGGCTTGAAGAAATTAAAAACAGAAATTATGAAAAAACCCTAACCCTTTCTATATCCAAATGTTTCCTTTCCCTGTCAGTCTTGGAAAATATTACTTGAGTTGTTTTTCTCCTCTTTATAAGCTTTCGTTTTTTTCACTTATAACCTCCTGACTGTAAAAGAAACCAAACACAGGAATTGGGAAAAAAAAAACCTTTGAGATTTACAAGCTCTGCTTCAAAGAATAAGGAAACAATGGAGAAGCTAGGAAAAAGCCGTTCTTAAGGGTTTTCCAAGGAAAGTTATATCAATCTTTATCAAGACAGAAACTGGCAATATTTGGATTTTCAGGTACGTTTTAGTGCCGAGCTACTTATTAGTGTTTGTTGAATTTTTGATCATTCTGGAATGACTGAAAATGTAGAATTTAGAAGCATCTGGCACTTGTCAGAGCTCTGCCTCCAGGGAAATCTGTCATCTCGTATCACACTGTTCATTTACAATCCATTTATAGTAAAAGGTTGCAGATACTTTTTTGATACTGCAGAAAGAATAAAATTGTAAAATGTCCTATAAAATTTCAATACAGCAGTAGAAATGATATACAAGAAGATGACATTGATCACTGAGGAACAGTAAAAAACAAATGGGAATGTTCTGATTGGTGAAGAAATATATTAGGTTTCATCAAGTGTGGCTGTCTAACAGATATCTGGTTGCACTGAGTAAGACTTCTTTTACCCAATTTATTAATGTGGTGTTTTTTTCTAAAAATAATAGGTAAAGATAGCTCCTACCAGTTGTTGATTCAGCCCTACTTTCTTACAGACCTATATTAAGATGCAATGAATTACCCTCTGGGTGTGACTGTATGACAGACAAATCTTCTATCAATAAATGCTCATTGAGCTCTTGGACAATGATTACTGCATAACTTTTCATTTGCATTGTTTCCTGTCTCTTTTAAGAGAATAAATAAGAAACTTGGTCCTATTATGCATTTCCATCAGGCAGCTTGAGTAAGATGCCAGGCCCTGTTGAGTGCCCAGTGTTATAACTGTGGACAGGGATGCCACACATGATATCCACATTTCTGCAGTAACTCTTGGCTGAAGGAGGTACAAGAAGGTCTCTTGAATCTGCAAAATGAACTTTCAATGCTTCCACTGGGGATTTCCAAGCACCTTGCTTCTCATATGACGAGGTGTGAGCAATGCGTCCAGATCTAGTAGCCACAGTGAATCTATTTCCTGCACAGTATCATCTGTAATGCTGTAGCCTGCACCCCTAATATTCAGTATTCCTATATTCTCTAAACCCAAAGGATGTGTTTTTCTTCCTATACTGGTACTACCAGTGCTTTTCACCTGTATATATTACTGATAATTTTTTGGGTGCAATTAGCTAAATTGCTTTAAAACATTTTTGAGTATAAAAGTCCCCTGCAGAATTACACATGTGCTCATAGCTCTGCTCCATACACTAAAGAAGAATAATTCAGGGGCAGCTCTGATTGAATTTTTGGGGGAGAGCCCTGTACCAAAATGTCAGAAGGACTGCTCATAGAGTATAATTTTTAAAAAGCAGAAACTGCTGCTTCTTGCCTGTGAAGGGTCACTTTCCAGCCCCTCTTAGGATCATCCTTTCCACATACTGTGATTTATCTTCTGCCTCATCTTTAATAATTCAACAGTACTTTTTCTTCCCAAGCTTAGCATTCCTCTTTAGTGTCTGGCTATTAAAACAGAATTCTGCTGCTCAGGTGATTCTCTGTTGAAAGTCACTGGTATATCCTCCCCCTAGAATTTTTAAATGGATTCAGCTTTGTTGATTTTTCTTACTGAGAAATACCTCAAGTAGAAAAATATCGCTCTTTCACAATTTAAAAATGGGACCTCCATTTTGGCAAAAACTTTACACGTTGGCAGTTTTGTTCCATACAGTAAGTAATCACCTATTGTCAAAAAAATCCTCACAATTTTAGCCATAAAACCATGGTTTATTTTCTTATCATTTTGCCAGTATATGATCAGCAAAAACAAAAATTTGAAAGTTGGTCATCTTCCATCCAAAAGTTTTGTTTTAGTTGTTTATGGTAATAAGTGGCCATGAAGATGCATCAGTTGTATTTGAGGACAGCTTTAAGAGCTGAACCTGTTATAGCTGGTCTGCTAGTTTACATTTGGATCATAGGGCTAGATTAACTTTGGAATGAGATGGATATTTCTGGTTAGTCCTCCACTATTCTTTTGAACATTCAGTAATCAGTGTAGGAAGGATTTCCCCTATAGTAATCAGTAATTTGAAAAAAGAAAAAAGTGTCTGAACCACAGGAAAAACCTTTTCAATAAAATTTGCTTTTAAATGTTAAACAGTCTGTACAACAAGTGAGTAAAGGCTTAATCATATGTAAAGTATCACTAAAAGGCAGTTTGGTGAGCTGGATTGAAGCCAATCTACCACAGGAAAGCACTCTACATATAGTTCTGGTATATGAAAGATTATTTTTGAACTTGACAGTCTCTTGCCTTTTTCATAAGCCGATGAAAATTCAGTCTCAAAAAATCAACTTCTAGTGTTATTAATACACAAAATTTCCCTTTACCACAAAGCTACAGGCTTTCATGGTGCTCTACATAGACACAGTCACATAAATACAAATTTCTACCTTTGGTTTACCTACTGCAATTATCTTTGTATCTGAGTGATTTCTTTTGTCTGCTTAAATACACATTAACAACAGCCAAGTTTCCATGAAAATAAAGCATACACTTTGTTTTTTTGCTGGTTGATGTCTGTAGTCTAATCCAGTGATAGGAGCTTTAAAATGTAACAAACTTGTGAGAACTCTTCTCTTAGAACTCTTGTAGTTATGAGGTGTTACTGATAAGCTGCAGTTGTGAGTTTGCTCTGTTCTAGAGCTGAAGGAAAAAAGTTTCGAATTTGATGGCAATATCACCGTATAAATATGCTGATTACTGCAAAGTTGTCAAAATTATCCTGTATTTGTAATTCAATCAGTGACTAGATTGAAGGGGATTACCTGAAATCTAAATACTAAAAACTTAATCTCTCTTATGTAAAAAGGAACCTCCTTCAAGATCAAGTATCTTGAACATAAAAGAAGCAAAAATGAAGATTTTTCTCTGTGTGAAACCTTACTGCTGAGCAAGACCCTTATGCATATGTTCTTTGAGGGATTCTGTTTATTGTTTATTGTTCCAAATTTATGCTTACTTAATGAGAAGCTATTTAATGTTTTATTAATGTCACAGTGTGATTCACTGCAATATTTAATTAGCCTTCTTTGAAGACAAAATAATAACTTGTGATCTTGATTATTGAACGATGATAAATTCACTTAGTATACTGCATGTCTAGAGATGTGAAAATATAAGCTTGCGTCTTACAGAGGGGAAACTGAGGTACAATATGATTTTAGGTCCAAAGTGTTTCAGTCTTGGATGCCAACTTCAGGTTGTCTGGAGCTTGATTTTTATTCGGGCATTTACTGAGAAACTCGTAATTAGTAGACACCTGAGAAAATAATTCAAAAGCCTTTCTGATCAGCTGATGAGTCTCTGTGACAGAGGCAGGGATAAAATGTGATTCAGTGGGATAGATTTCAGCTGTCTTGCTCAGAAGACCATCTTGATTCCAATTTCAGTTTACATCTCCCAGTGTTAATGACAAATCAAAGTAAATGACAAACCAAGGTGTTATGAGCAAGTGCTTCTTTTGCTACGAATCAGTGATGTGTTCCAAGAGATGATTTGTACTCCGTACTGAGAGAGGTAGAAATCTGTACAATATGTGATGGTATAATTAAGACTTTTACAATGCATTTAACCAGGAGTATGAAATAAATGTGACGGACACCACTTTAATCCTCACATTTCTTAATTTTAGTGTAATTAATTTTACAGCAGTCACTTAGAAACTATGCAATTATGCATAATTTTCAAGGTCTTAAATCGCAAAACAAAGAGCTAAGAAAGAATTAGGGCCTATAGCAGCACACCACTATCAGGCCAGTTGCTATTCTTAAGTCAGTAACTCATACTTCTGCCATTTAAGTTAAAAGCAACTGATAAAACTGACACTTATTCTCGGTGTACTGGTACTAAAGTAGTGTTAAAACTTTCATTTGGTCAGTGAATTTCACACTTTCTCTCTAATATCAGAGGAATTTGACCTTGGAAATTAGAGTCACTGATTAAAGACCAGAGTATTTTAATATATACGTACTTTTGTATTTTTTCATCTTGATGTTCATAGAAATTGTTTAGCATTTCTCTCTGTCTTCTCTTGTCCTGGTCCTAGATACTATTTGCTTGAGGCAGAGACAGTCTTTGTCTTCTGTACATGGTACTCAGCACTACAGGAATTTGGTGATGATGCATCCTGATGGGAGGCTGCAATTCTAGTATGTGCTATTACAATACAGTTAAACACATATATTCACCCTTCCTTCTGAAAATTAGGACTGCTTATCCACCTATAAAGTATGTTGCATGGAGATCTAGCACACTGTAATGTATTATATATTCAGTTTTCAATTATCATAGCTCATCCAATTCCAGCTCATCTGCAGAATGTATTTACTCATGGTTAAAGCTTTTTTTCCTCCAGCATATTTGATTCAAATAAAGGTGAAAAGTAATTATTTTCTTCTACCTGAAGAAGTTAATTTATTTTTACCAATATCTCACAATATCTTTTACCAATATCTTACCAATTTTCTGCAATAATTTATAAACAGGACAAGAGGAGACAAGACTTTAGCCAGAAAAAAGTTGTTCTAAAGAATGAAAGTGCCTGGAAACATAACTGTATAGTGGAAAAATCAGTCTGTTTCCCAGAACACCTGCAAACTCTCCCTTTCAGTTGAGCTTGTTATCACCTGTCAAATATTTTAGGTGAGCTATGCTTCAGAAACTTGAAGACACCTGATATTAACCTTCTAAATATTTTTGAACAAAGTCTTGAAAACTGCATCTTTCTGATAATCATCAGTTATTTTTAATTCAGTATATGCAAAAAACATTTTATAGTATTAATATCAAGTTTCAAGATATAATTCCTATCTGTAGTAATATTTCAGGGACAGAAAGGCTGCACAAAAAATGTTTGTACTCTGATTCCTCAACTTCAGGATCCTTAGATACCAACCAGAATCTGCTACATGCTATGGTAGCCAGCTGGTGAAATATAGATTGGATAGTGAAAATATAGGGTGGGTGGATCCATAGGAGCCTTGTCACTGGTGAAATGATGGAGCCCTCATCCAGATGCTGGGGTTCTGACTGTCAAGAAAGGGGTTCACAAGGTGAACATGAATGAGCAAAGTGCAGTGAAGGAAAGGACTGCCCACATCCACTGTATTAACTAAAGTGTAGCCAGCAGGCTCAGAGAAGTGATCATGATCATTCCCCTCTGTGGCCTGGACTACTGTGGCCTGTTTGGGGCTTCCCCAGTACAAGAAAGACATAGGCATACTGGAGAAAGTTCACTGGAGGGCAACTGGAATGAAGAGTGGTTGGAGTATGTGGTGTACCGAGTGCTGGCTTTGTTCTGTGTTGAGATAAGAAGGCTGAGATGGGGGGATTTTAATTGCTGCCTTCAGATAGTGAATGAACAAGTATAAGGAGGATGGAGCCAGACTCTTATTTCAGTTGAATAGTGAAGGGCTGAGAGATAAAGGGCATAAAGAGCTACACAGGAAACCCCAATGAGATATTAGGAATTTTTTTTCTGCAATAAGGGTATTCAAGTAATAGAGCAGATGTTCTAAAGAGAATGTGGAATCTCCAGCCTTGGAGGTGTCCATAATTCAACCAAGNGGGCCCTGTAAAACCAGGGCGACAGGTGGGCCCCTTTTGGTCGGTGCTGCCTGGAGATTCAACTGCTGCTCTGAAACCCCCGTGTTTCTTCTGTTGCCAGCTGTGCAACAAGCAACTGGTTCTGAGTTCATCCTGCTTTCAGTAGGCCTCCACAGGTCTTTTACAAGCTGTACAGATCTATAATCTCTGAAAAAGTCTCTTTGCCTGGGCAAGACAAACTTTTGAAGTAAGACTCAGCAATATTTTTTTTCCTAACAATCATCTGTTGGTGCTGAGGGTTACAACACAGTAACCATGGTCATCTATCTATGACAAAGCTCTGGGTGATCAAAGTGAGAAGCACTTGCACACTGAACACTTCTGAGTGCAAAGCAGTTTGCTGATACCTTATGTCACAGTCACTTTTTTCTGGGATAGCACACCTGTGAGTCACAGTTATGGCGATTATAAAAAGGGATTAATGTCTTCCAGTCCCAGGTAGCTGCTTTGTTAAAATGATGGTGGAATGGGAGTCTTTGATCTGTATTTTCCAATCACATGAGTCAGTACAGTCCCTATGTGGGGACTGTTTTCACTGTTGGTAAAGCACTCCTGTACTGAGTCAAGGAGTCAAATGCGTTTTTCAATTTCCATTTTAACCACTCATCCCAGCTCTGTACGAGAAATTACAGCTGTTAACTATTTGTGCCACTTGGCACCAAAGAATATTCAGTGAACCAGCAGCAATATCCTCTCTGTGAACAGCTGTAATTTTTTTACTATGGTAAAAATTCTTGAGTAGTATTGTGAGTTACAGTCTCCTGAAGATGCTGATTCAATCTTTTCTCTCCAAATGTAGATTTCCTTTTTCATCAGAAAGAGAGAGGGCTATCTATAACTGAGTGGTTTTGGCAGTGCTCTAATGTGCCAGTCCTTTCACATAAAAACTAAGGATATTTAAAATATTGTCCTAAGAAATGGCCAGGATGGAATGGTAAACAGTTTACTCCTTCTCTACAGTAGGAATTGCACGTGCCTTCTTTGTAGGGTACTGTCTGCTAAATTCACATATTTCTTTTCAAGAAGTCATCAGGGGACCCCAAGAACCTGGCCACCCATTGCTCACACTCTAATTGCTTTCTGGTTTTTATGTGAGTGTGTGTATTAGTTCTATAGAACTGGTGGCAGATGAACTATGTAAGCCTTGATCTTATGTGGTCAGGCTTGAAGTTCCCAGGTCAGAGAAAAATTTTTAGTTTCTATGTTTTGGCTCCAAGGTAAAATGAAGGAAGCCAGCAGTTTCTGTTCATACTGAATTGATCAGCTGGTGGATTTTGATTTGATCTGATTATGGCTTTCTAATCTAAACAAAGTGTGACCACAATGAGCTGAACAAACCAAAGTCTGCAAAATTGATATTTTCAGTGCTTAGGTTTCAATTTTGTTGCGATGTTTTGCTTTCCAATTGGGAAAACAAGCTCAGTATTACATTTCAGACTGAATCTATCTGAACGGAAACAGGATGGTTTGTTGAATTGAGTTAAATGGTTTGCATTCAGGTCATATTGGCTAAGTTGACATGGTAGCTCCTGGAAGCTGCAGTTGTGAGGGAAGTAATCATATGTCTTGATTCTCTTAGGAAGAAGTGAAATTGCAAGAAGTAAGGCTGACCATGTACTTTATCTGCTGGCATCTTCAGGTCCAACTAAGAATCACAGGTATTTAAATGCATAAATTTTGAATGGTATGTACAGGTACAACTGTATGCATTCCTAGGAGAAAAATACATTAAAATACTTTCATATATAGGTAAATGTATATCTTTTTTATACTTGTGTTTCCATAAATGTAATAAAACATATTTTTCTTTCCTTTGAGAAAGCATGGCTGGAGCCCAGAAGAGAAGTAAATAGGTCTACAAAATAAGAATCTCTTTCTCTTTCCAGGTATGTTATCCTGATACATAGTGTTTTTATTTTGATATATGGCTATGCTTTACCTGCACTGTTCATGAGCGCACAACTATTACTGGCAATCCTGTGCCACAGATAGGGACTAAGAGACCTAATACTGGAACATAGTTGAAGCATAGAAATGAATGAGTTGAGTTCTTAGGACTCTGTGCAACAGAGCCACAAGATGGCAGGAGCACAACGTCAGTTGCTTTTCATAGCCCTTCCATCCTCTTTTCCTAGTTTTCTTGTATTTCATTGCAATTTACATTGTTTTGATGGTTTTAAAAGCCAACTCAGTTCAACAGCAAGTCATTTTAAAGGTTTCAGGTCTCTTATTATGTATGCCAGAATCCAGAGTAAATACAACAGCAACATTTAAAGCTTAAGTGTTGTACTAATGGAAGAATGAGTCATTTTAACATCCAAATCCATAATATTTTCTTTATTTAGAAAATAAATTGTATCTCCATCATATTTTCAACTCCTTAGGAAATTAACTTTTTCTTTCTTGATCAAGTTCATTACGTTAAAAACTTTTAATGGACTGAAAAACTCCCCCAATCTATTCCTTGCATTAGAATTTTGGAAAAAAAATGCAAACAGGTCATTAACCAAGCTAATGAGAGACTACTACAGTCTTTGTGCTACTGGAGGAAAGTGCAACATGTGCAGAGCTGTCAGAGTCTCACCTAGAGCTAGTGCAGATATGGAATGTTGCCCACAACTTGACAGGTGTAAACAGTTTTGGAAGGATTCAGCAAAGCAAAATCAGCTTTAAAACTCCCCATACTCTTAAAAATATTAAGCAGCTATGTATAAGGCACCTCTAGCACATCTGTGTTTTGAAGAAGTGTTGAAAATAGGAAGGGATCCTTTGGAATCAACAATTTTCACCATCTCTAGGAAATGGGCTCACATTTAAACATATGATTAGCCTAGATGATTGCCATTGTACAAGCACCTAGCAGAACTCTATTAAGACCTTGGAAATTTCAGTATTTGGTGAGTCTTCTTGCCTAAGTGTATTCTAAGTACTTCACAGATTTTTCCTGTGTATGTGGATACACACAATGTCCAACTGGATAATCTGTGCATAAGTTCTCCTGGCCTCCAGGGACTGAGCAGGCTTTCCCCTGCAGTTGTGGATGCTCCCTGTCCTTCTGCTCAGTTCCCTGTGAGACCAAGATCCTGCAGGACAGACAGCATGTGTCCAGTGTGTCATCAGAGACTGCCCAGAAAGATCATATTGGTGGTGAAAAGAATGAAAACTGAAGTAGAAGGAAACCACACTCATGTGAAAGAGAAAGGAATATGATGGGGTTGTTTGGGTTTTTTTTTTATTAGAAGGATTAGCAAGCAATTCCATGAATTTTAAAGGAGAACGCAGAAAAAAATGTAATACGCTGCTTAGTAAAGCAGAGGAAAAATGCATGAGACATTTGCAAGGGTGGACTGATGAAGCCAATGTAAAAATGTCACTGCATGTAGCATCCTAAGAGCCTGTGGGGCCTCGCTCCTTCTAACAGAGTCCATCTGCCTTGGATGCTAAGGATACCGCTCACAAGAGCAGGTATAAGTACAGGTTTTTTTAGGAGGTTTTTTCCTCAATAAGTGAAAGTAATTTTGCATGCACAAATATGGTCCCTTTACTGCAGACCTTGAATGCAAGAGACATATTGGCAGCATACCATTTGCTGAAAACACTAGAGTAAGAGAAATATCCTTGCCTTCTCCTTCTTCTGCAGTGCTCCTCAGAAGATGTGGACTAGTGGAAGAAGCCTGATGTATCTGCCCTGCACCACTGTGCTGTCTAGTGGAGATACTGATGTTCTTTACAAAGCCCCAACTCAGTACTCCCTGGAGCAAAACCTTCGCTCAAGCATTGAGTAGCAAGACAAAGCCAGGGTGATTACCCTCTCCATGGCATCTGTGGGCAGGGTCTGCATCCAAAAACTGACTCTTTGTATTAAGATTTTGTTTTCAGTTTCTTAGAAGATTTCACAACCTAAAATGTTCTTTGTGAAAATGTCCATGGAGGGTGTAATTTTTTTTATTTATGTAAGAGGTACAACTACATGGTTAGACAATTTCCCAGAATGTAAATAGGGGGAAAGAACATTTGCCCTGTAAAAAGGTCTTAAATATTTTACTGAGATGAACCGGCACTTTTGTGTTTGGAAACACAGAATAACTCTTGTGGGACTTGTTTTTGAATAAGGGCATTGACTTTTCTATATGAAAAGGAGATGACAATTGATTAAATTATGCATCACTAAGAAAACCTTGCAGTATACATGGTGGTCCATGTACGTAGCAGAAGACCTGGTAAGCCGGGTTGACTACATCTACTTCCACTGAGTGTTATATAGGCTGGTAGTTTCTGCTATTGGCTGGAAAGGAGGTAGCTCCTTGCTAGCAGCAATCCTCAAGGAGCGACACTGAAGGATCTGTAAATCCCGGTTCTAAATTATCTCCTCACTTGTCTTCTACCCTGCTCCCCTCACTTGTTTGTCTGCCCCTCTACCCCTCTACTTCCTGTTTCTGTTTTGGGAGGGTCAGCACAATTAAACTTGTAATTCTGAGAAGCCATGAACTAGCTCAAACAAGTCCTCCCAGATGGCAAATCAGGGGATTGCTTTAACATGAAACATCTGAGGAAGCTCTATTTAACAGAGGTCTGAGAGAATTTGAAGTACTAGGATAATCAGTATAACACCTACAGATAGCACCACTTCCTACTGAAATACCAAAATATGAGTATCGACCTAGTACTGATGCCCACCACCTCGAGACGGACAAAGGCTCTCTAATAGACCTGTTAGAAAGTGTATGTTTATTTCAGCGCCAGGCAACTGTATGGGATAGCTCCCTAATACACAGAGCAAAAGCACAAAGCAATACAAGAGCTATATATTTACAAAAGTCTTGAATATTCAAAATATAAGGATACATTCATCATATTGGTACCTCCCATTTCCCCGCTTAATATGGTAATTAGTTGAATACCAATTAAGCATGCGTAGTTTGCCTTTTAATTTGGGTCAGTGGTCGTGAAATTAGAGGAGAGGGCTGGGATGATGAAGTAAAACTCCTCTTCCTCTGTTTGAACTTTTTCGCTCTTTGGTTTTTGACAATACAAATTGCTTCTAAGGGAACTTTCGGTCCCTTCTGACATTTCTTCTTTAATAGGAAAATTAGTAACTACCTACATTCTTTTAGATCTATGAAGCAATGTTTTCTATTTCCCTATTGCAAGCACAGCTGAATAAGCATCTAAATGACCAATAATTGTGCAGTTACATTCCAAACTTGTCTCAAGGCAGTTCTCTAGTTAGTCATTGACTTCAGCTGGGTCTGCTAACTAACTCTATTTTCTTTAAATTACTGAGTCTATTTTAACTGACTTCTATTAACTTTTTGTCTGTGATTCTAATTTTTGAAACTCTATGTTTCAGCATGCCCTGGCACAGTCCCGGGGCTGCACTCTTGGGAAGCACAGGCAGAACTCCGGGTTCATGCAGGTGTCTCTGTGGGTGAGATCCAGCAGACACCAGCACCGTGCAGGAGGAGGGCTCTGCAGAAAGATCTACGTGCTAAACAAGGCAGGTGCCATCCCAAAGAGCAAATTTCGGATGTTATCAGGTACTCCCAGTTCCTGTGATAACTCTGGATGTCCTGGAATGGAGACTTTTTAAGCCTCTCTTGCAAGACTGGCACAGAAAAGGTTTTGCAGCCCTGCCAAAGCTGTTAAACTGGGTAGTTTTAGGGTAAGCTTTATGTGGGCAGACCTGGTCTGGAATTCTTCTTGTCATTCAGACCTGCTTCTAATTCATGCAGCTTCCTCTCATCCAGTGCTGTCAAATCCCCAGGAAAAGATCTCTTTTTTTGGGGGGGACATTGCAAATTCCAGGCTTCTCATCATCAGGAGAAGCTTGCTGAGCTATCCTTCACCTCCCCTTCCTTAGCTGCAGCTCTGAAAAACAAAAATTAAATAGATGAGGGATTCTAACGCCAGATCAGTGGTTTTTCACTAGCATGGGGTGGGAGGTGAGGGGCACCTCTCAATCCCTGAGACAGAATGGTGACTCCATGAGCTTTTTGAACACAGGACATGTTCAAAATCACCACCACTGTGTGGAGTCTCTCCTAGGGTCAATTCCTGGATGATCCCATGCTGGTTTTACAAGGGGACTGTGCTTAGGATGTCGCATAATTGTAGGGCTCCTATTGATAAAGCCAAGAAAGCCAAGGTCATTTCCTCAGCTGGGAAATGAAATGTCTGGAGGAGCTGGACAGTAAAAATCACCCCCATCAGCAACCACACATTGTGCTGCCAATGTCTCCAGGCTGGAAATATTGCCCTCACTAGCTCTTCTGCTTCAGTTCCATTCTGTCACAGGTCTGACTCCTGTGACCTTGGCCAAGTTCCTTTGCCTTGGGCTATTCTGTTTTGCAGCTCAGGGAGGTTTATTTGGGCCCCAAAGGTCCAGCTGACAATGCCAGATTTACTCTAACAAATGCCCATGTGTACAATGCACACATATATATACACATATATAAATATTTAAAATAATTACTAGAAAAACAGAAAACATTAAACAATTAAACACCTTGCCTGAGCTATCAAAAAACCCAACAACATCATTATAAAAAGAAACACGACAACACAATTACTTTTAAAAAATCAGCCAAATCCCCTCCAAACCAATTTCACCATGAAAAAAAAAAA
>VZTZ01013578.1:636917-678112 GCA_013400955.1 Drymodes brunneopygia | reverse complement strand
GCTTTAAATGAAATATAAGCACTGCTGGTTTTTATTTTTTTTTTGCCACAAATCATACCATTACTGCAGCTGACTGAAGTGATTTTTCAAAAACTATCACTTTACCTTTCACTCCCTTATTTCTGCTGGGACAAGTAAGTTGGAAATGTTCTTCCAACAGTCTAAATTCTGGTCAGATGCTTTCTTTTTTTCCATTTCATCACTGTTCACTCCTCTTCCTCCACCTCCACCTGATTTTGTGGTTAAGAGCTTTTGTTTCTGCCAAAGCAACAGTTTTAATGGGGAGCCTGAAGATCAGAATTCAGAGAAAGAAGCAGTGTTTGACTCAGAAACACGTATGCTGTCATCCTTGATTCTGGTATTGCTGCTAGCACGGGCATTATGGGAATGAAAGGACACTTTTCCATGTGCTGTTGCTGGAAGAGCATTTAAGCAGTTAAGGAGAATAGGAGCAGGGTGCTCTTACTGCAGAGACGGGAAAAACACTGGATTTTTCCTCAAGGGATAGGACAGCTTCATTTAAAAACTGCAGCAACTAAAAGTGCCTCTTTTAGGACTTACACAGAAATTCAGGGGCTGATTTCCTCCTGCTTCATCTCTGAGCTCTGGGACATTGTAAGTGGCCACCAAGCCTGTGATTTCCCTAGAACATTCTTTGTGGCAGCATTTGGCAGAGGTATGGACTAATCTGCACTGAGCAGAATAGTCCACTGGGCTTGTGGAGCTCTTGAGAGAGACTGGATTTATTAGCCCTTCTTCTGTGACCAACAGGCAGATGTTTTCCTCAAAAAAAATACCACACTACCTAAAGAACATTGGTTTGTAAAAATATTGACTACTATTTTTGCCTGTTGTGTTATTGGTTTTGATTTTTCCAAATACAGACCCGCTCACTCTGAACATGTTTTGTGACTGGCTTCTTTCTCCTGAAATCAGTTGACAGAACATGCTCCAAATCCACCTTCTTATTCTGCACTGGCTTGAAGGCTGCTGTGGTGAGGGAACCTCTCATTGCACCTCTCTGAAAGGGAGGATGTGCTTTCTTCATCCCACTTTCAATGAAAATACTACTTATAAATCAACTGTGTTGCATTTGTAAGAGAAAAGTGGGGTATAGAAATCTTGCTAATACCAAATTATATGGGTTTTATCTTGTGTTCAGTAGTATTTGACATGAATTCTGTGTCTACTTTCATATACTTTTTCTGAGTTTTGCATAATTATTTATTATGTATGAGCAATGCATTGCTCAGGTTGGGTTACACTAACGGTCTTTGGAAATCTTCCTCATTTTTTATTTTACTGTTTTCCTCTCCAGAGTTATATCCTTAGGAGAAGAATGACTGCGGAATTTTGTGAAACAATTTAAATTTGGAATGACAGTATTTTCAAAGGGAAATTAAGAGAGGGTAAATGAGGTTTATATCTATGTTATGGTATTTTGTCACAACCAGACAGATGAATTTTCTTTAGATACCAAATTACTCATATCTTCAGCACAATTCAACAGTAGTTTTTTTTTTTCCTTCTGGATGATTAGAATCTTTCAAGTAAAATTCTAATTATGTTTTTCTGTTTTGACTACCATCTTAAGCAAAATTCAACAAGGAATTTATGCCTCTGCTTCCATTTAAGAATGCAATTGACTTGGTGTTCCTTTACATGCCAGAGTTCAAGTTTGCCTGCTGGTTCAAGGGTTTGCATAACCATGTTGAAGTCAGAGTAAATGTTTGTGCAGGAAGGAGTTCTTGGCAGGAGCCAGAGCATCAGAATCCAGTCTTTCTGCAAAATACAGGATAGCAAAATGTTGCTATTTTTGTTGTTAAGCAGTAAGGCTTATTAAAAAAAAAGAAAACTGTGGTGATATGTTTGCTCTTACTGCAGGTAATCTCATGTGGTTGTTATGAAACTCCTGGAGTCATAATGCTATGTTATTTGTATTAATTGACCACAAGCTCTATTAGAAAGATTGTTGAGGAAATGCTTAAAGAAACTCAAAGAACATTGGACAGTTTCTTATCTTTCTCATTTGGGGGTTTTAGGATTTAACTGGCAGATTTAACAGCACCCCTCCATAAGACTCAGTATGTAATAAGTTATTTTATCATTATAGAGAAATTGTCATCGTGGTGCAGAACTTTTCCACATGACCCCTGAGGAAAAAAAGTTATATCCTTATATATGTTCCTTGTATCTTTTGTAAGGAGCAATTGACCAAGTAGTTCTGTGAGGCTTTAAAAACCTGAAATTGTTTGCAAGGAATACACAAGTGCTATTCATCCCTATTGAAATGTGGCCTTTTGCAGGGTAAAATGTGACAACTCTTTGACACAAAAGTAAATGAACATGTAGTGAAGATAGATTCTGTGGGCTGTAGTAAGGCAGTATTTAATTACCCCTGCTGATATGTGGTCAAAGAAGTCAAAGTCCCATTTTATTCTAGAGAGACTCTTTTTCATTATGCAGAATGATACAACTTTGGGGTTTGTTTTGTTTTGCTTTGGGTTTTTTTTTTGGTGTTTCTTTTTGTTTTGTTCTGTTTATTATATTGTAAAAATTGAGTTTTGAGTTGGTTGAGTCCTTTTTACCATAGAACACCATAATTTTAGACTCTTTTCATGTCCTTTTATATAGGTTAAATTTCTCAGCCATTATCCTTTATGTGACATAATCCCCTAAAGAAAGTTTTAATGTATTTAATGAAAGATTTAGGTATGGTTTTTATCTTAATTCAAAAAGGTACTCTGTCCTGAATCTAGGACACTGAATGAAGATGATCTGATTTTACCGATTCCTTTCAGAATTTTCTAGAAAGGAGGAATGTTAATTTATTGTGCTGAACTTCCTGGAGGAGTATTAATAAACGTTACAGAATGGAAATGTGTTACTATTTATTGACACTATCATTCCTCAAGTTGCACATAGGAGAGCTTCCTTCCTGTTATTTTCCAAGTTTATTTATTTTAGCTTAGCAGATGCATTTATTATTTGCTGCCTACATCTACTTCATAAGAAAAAGATCACTTTATCCTTTATTAGGACACACTTGCTATTAACTAAGGCATACTGAGTGTTTGTCGTCACCATACAGTTTGGATTTATTTATATATAATTTATTCCCCTCCTTTTATGGATAGATAAAGTTCAGTTCCAGCTGGACCTCGAGTGCTGTTCTGATGAATAGGTGGAGTCCATCCAGAATGGAACAAATAGGGAATTTAGAAGAAATAACATTATAACATCCTCACCGGATTTTCCATGGAAAAAAAATGTTTGGAGACTGCCTCTTCTTGTTACACAAATTATTTAGAAAAGGGAAAGGTCTTCTTTCTCTTTACCATACCTACAAAAGGAAGATTATGTGAAGAGAATGCAATCAATGGTTTATCAATATTCCAAAAATAAAAGAAGTTGTGAAATTGCTGCATTCACCAGTCAAGAGGAAGCCACTGGTAATATCTAACTATCCTTACTTATGTAACCCAAAATATAACTATATAAGAAATCTACATTAGTGGAAAAGTTGAATTTTTAAGAGGGAGGGAATTGTACTCCCCTCCCTCCCTTTTCTTATCCTTTTTTTCTCAATTTTAGTTACTTTTGGTGACACAGTTTACAAGAACTGGTAGAATGCATTGGGAACGGGGGAGTAGAACACCGGGAATATGTTTCCTAATTTGATTCCCTGTAAAATTGTGAAATCAATGAAAGCTAAAGTTGTGTAAGAAAGAATAAAGGCAAAATTTCCAAACTGCTGTGCCCACAATTTTAAGAGTCATTCTTGTTCCTATTAATGTTAAATTCTCATGTAAAACTCTGTTTTAGCAACTGGCCAAGAAAAAATTGCTGAGGGTTGACAGCATTGCTCAGGCTACCCTTCCTTTCTGTGAGGAACAGACATCACTATTCTTCTTAAAGAGTAATTGTGAATATACCAGTGAAAAATTACTTAGAGGAGCATCCAAATGGAGTGTCCCATTCAAATAACTGCAGGAAGACTGCCAGCTTTAAAAAGTAACCACTGACAGACAGAACCTGGGATGTTTGTGGGCAACATCAAGGTGTCAACAGCCTGACAGAGCTTGTCTATCATTCTGAAAGGAGATAATAAATTTGGAAACTTGTGAGCTTTAAGGCGTAATGACTGTAAAGGCAGTTTGGGAGATCATTTCCTCTGTGTGTCCCTTCCAAGGATAAGCTGAAGGCTGAACACTGGTTTCCTTTATGTTTTTGATCAGAACTTCTTGGAGGTGTGTGAATGAACAACAATGTAGGGATTTCGTGTTTTAACCCTCTGGTTGATTTTTACTATTTGGAAAACAGGAACACGGCTCACTTCAGAAGTTCAGATAGCATATGAAATTCTCTCTTTTTTTTTTCCCTCTCCCCCTTAAGTTTCATTAAAGCTTTTCCAGTAGTGGTAAGATTCATAGTACAATTAAACTAAACAAGCAATTCCGGTGTGTTCTCTAGAAGCAGTGATTTCAGGATTCTTAGATTATATTTCATGTGCAAAATCAAAGGAAACAACCCCCCAGTATTAAATTTTTCCTTCAGCACTATTAGATGGTTGCATTTGCTGTGGCAGAAGCATTCCTTTAAGCTCATTGGAATATAGTAACTTGATCTTTTTCGTCTTAATATTTCAGTAGGCTAGCCATGTGGCTATATAATAATTTATTTTTAATTTCAGGGTTTTTTTAACAATCATCAAATAAAGAGCATAGAATATATTTATAAAAGTGATTTTTGATCAGAAATTTTTGTTTCATATCTTGGATGTGATTGGGCCACAACGGGGCACAGAACATAAATGCATAGTTCCATAAAAATGGATTTAAAAAAATCAAGTTAGGTTAGTCTAGAGAAAGTTATGTTAGTTCATCCTACTGAGATTTATGTCTTTGTGTCTTCTAATGAGAAGTTTGTGTGAAAATTACTTGATGGTTGCTAACAGAAGATTGTTTTGTAGATATGTAGAACTTCCTATTTTTAACAATGTGAGCTGCAGGGAAATGTGATATGTGAAGAGATGAGGCCCACCAGCAGAGAGAGAGAGACTGAATCTGGGTGAATCTAAAGTTTATTCACAAGCATCAGTATATTTATCTTTACTTCTAAGAGCTTTTTTTGTGGTTACAGCTTACAGACGTGATCCAAGTCCTACAATAAATCTGTCCTCTTGACATTTCCTATTGTTCTCTCCAAAGGCATGGTAAAGGGGCATGAAGAGTGTGTGTGAAGAGTGTGCATCTGTGTTGACATGGAAGTAGAAACTCGTTCGTTCAGTTCTGTCTCAAGTACACGCCGTGACAGGGAGACCTGCTGCTGGTGCTGCTGCTGTCATTCTCTGTTTAACTCTTTCCTTACACCAACACCTGTTAACCCAGCATGAAAAGTCCTATTGGCAGTGTTTGAAGACATAGTAATTTCACATGGGCTGCACCTTGTACTTGAAAAACAGTGTGATGAGTTCTAGTCTGTTTTAATTGATAAAATCAGGTAAGCTGTGTTTTCAGTGTTCCTAATCTTCATGGATACTCTGAGAATATCAGTCACAGTTTACCTGTTGAAGTCTTGACTTGAGCATCAGATTAAGGTTCCTGATTTGTTGCATGAATTAGTTTTACTGTTTACTATTGCTTTCAATAAAAAAAATCTAAACAGAATGCTGTACACTATATTGCCAGAGTTAGTTACCCTTTGTAAAGAAGAATCATCTGTTCTAATCATGTCTCCTGCTACATTTTATGGACTACATAAGAGAAGAAACATCAGTAGTGTTTAAGTGTGAGAGCTCATTACTTTTAAAGGTGTTCTGCAATTCTTTTATTGATGTAATTAAGTCAAGAGAAGAAGTTGTGGAAAGGCTATTCTAGAATAAAGGCCGCAGAAGCCCATGAATACAGATGTTCAGCAACAGGTAGGGATGGGTATGCAAGTGATCAAGTACAAAAGCGCAGATGTCCTTGCAAACAAATCTATTGAGGTTTTACAACCTGCTAGCAAACTTATCTTGACAAATGAGGGGCAGTGGAGCTGTGTGAGAGATGTACTCCTTCAAGTGCCTGTGTTTCTGAGGCCTGAGCAGCTCCCTGGAACAGAAAAAAACATAGAGGAGGGTATTTGTCCACTCTGGGAAGGAGGAAATAAAAACACTGTATGAATTCTTCTGCAGAAATGAAGTAATAGCAGAGGTCTGTGCAGGTGATGCAATGACACAGGGAATGCATGAAGTCTGTTAATGAAAAATGAGTCCTTTCATTTTAGGCAGAGCAGATGTTTTACTGCTTATCTTATGGTGAGAATAAAGTGCAGCATTGTGTATTGACTTCTGCTGTTGTGTAAACTGCAGGAATAAGATGTCAACAAGAAACTTCTTTCCTGATTTCAGCATTGGAAACTTTGGATACAAAATATTTACTGTCTAACTGATGATAGATATTTGGTACCCTCTCTTTGTAAGATTTTGAGGTAATATTACTGATACCATCCTTGTTCAATTGCAAACTACATATATAAAGAAACCTTAATATTCTTAATATCTTCTGTTTTTGAAATCTGAATAACTTTCTAAATTTGAAAAAGGTTGAGATGCTTTTACAGATTAAGAACAAAAAACATTGGAAGCATATTTTTGATCAAAATTATCACTTTATACACTTTTTCTACTTGCTCTCATTTGTTGCAATACATTTTTTGTAATCAAAATATGTGCAATCAATCTCTATGCATACATTATCCTATCATACATTCTTTCAATTTGTTTGGACAGGATCAAGGAAGAAATGTGGGGGTGCCAAGAAGAGGAACAATTGCAACAGAAAGAAATGGGCTTGTTACAAGCCTACAGGCAGTTCAAATGTTATTTCTTCTACTGTGAAGCAATTAACAGCTAAGACTGTAGGAAATTTTTAATTAAGTATTGATTTGAAACTAAAGCAGTGATCCCTTAAGTAGTTGTGTTCTGTTGAACTGCCCTCATGTTGGCTTAATATAGATTTTCAGACAACTGTTTTAATTAATCTGTATATGACATTTGCCTTTTTAAAAACCTTTTGTAGGATCAGGATAGGGAACTTTTGGACAATCAAAAATAGCAGTGTTTGGAAGATGCTACTATAAGGTTATCGGTGGCAGCTATGAGAATTCTGTTCAATTATATACCAATACTGAAGTTTCACCTTCAAAGAACAAAACTGGCATCTGTATTACCTCCAACTCCAGCTGAAGATCCTTTGCGGTGCTTAAGTTTTAAATGACATGTGTGGATGTTCTTGAACATGTACTCAGGAAAAGGGAACCTGAAACAGGAGTCCCAGTGGAGAAGTTTTGTTAGAAAAGTTTCCTATGTCTTAGAGAAGACTCTGTTGAGACTGAAGGACTTTCATTCCCTTCTTAGCCACAAAAGCTAGTTTCCTGATAACCCCCGTTTTTCTGTTTTTTTTGGTTTTTTTATTTTTCCCAAGGAGAGGAGCAGCTGGTTCTTTTTCTCCAGCCCACGTTTTTTGGTGTGATATGTCTCCTTTAGTTTTACATTGTTTCTTGTCAAATAATTCTCTTTGCACATCCTTATTTAGTACAGCTTAGCTCCTAGTTTCAGCTGAGAAATATCTAGTTTCAGCGATAAACCTTAAAATGTTGATGATGAACACTTATTGATGTTGATTATAGAACGCACTTGAATCTGAAGTAAAATATCTTTGGAAAAATATTGACTGGTGACATTTATATATGTCAAAGAGATTGTTAGGCTCTCTGTCTGTCTCTCTTCTCAATGTCCATATAGATTTTAACAAACTCACTCTATCTTTCCTTTTGCTTCTATTTCTCTACATTTCATCCTCCTTGATAATAGTGTCAGCACAGATGAAAATATTAATTGTGCTCCTATAGAGCTCGTTCCAAATTCTAGCTTCCTGCACAGTAGGCTGGCGCAGAAGGCATTGCCTATCCTAAACTACAAACAGTTAGATTAGCAACTTTATTAGTAAATGTAGTGGTTTGAGTTGGCCAATCCGAGTTTCTGGCCAAATGCCAGCACACTTAGCAAAATTTACTCAATTTTGCTGCGAGAGAAGGATTAGGAGTAGGCAAAGCAGGCTCAAACTTTAAAGAATAGAAAGAAAGTTTTTTAACAGACCTAAAATGAAATAATAGAAAACAAGAACCAGAACAAAACCTTCAGAACACCTTTCTTCCCCCTACTCTTTCCCCCCTCTCCATTTCTTTCCCACTGACAATACAAAAAAACAACCCTGCAACTTTCAGTCAGTTTATCACCTCTAATCTTTTCTCAGTTCATTTAGGGAGAGAAGTTTTCTCTTGCTTCAGCATGTTGACTTCTCCATAAGAAATGCAGTTCTTATGGTTCCCAGTCTCCCAACAAGCAGCCACCCGGGAGGAAAAGATCTGCTTGTTGTGGAGGATCCCTCCCACACTAGCAGCTTTCCCACAGCTACTACAGTGGGCTATGGCGTTCCATGAGGTACTCTTTTGAGGATGAGTAGTTCTACTACAGCAGCGAAGAAATCCCCTTCTTTCCTTACTGATAACATAAGTCTTCTTCTGTCATTCCCGAGGCAAGGAATTAGGTCACAACTTCTTCTTTGTCTTTGTTCAAGGCTTTCATCAGGTCGCAATTACTTCAGTATCTTCTTATCTTTATACAGGCACCTTGGTTCACNCCGCTCCGCGCCATCTCGGGTGGCAACCGGGCCGTGCGGCCTGGCCGGCCCTCACCGTGCGCCATGGAGGGGGGAGAATGACCTCTTCTCTCTGCAACCTGGAAGTCTAAAAGAGAAAATCCTTAGATTCTCTCTTGGTTTTATGAGTACTGGAGGTGGAAATGTAACATCTCTTTACTGGACAGGTCATTTCCAGGCCTGATCTCTTCCCTTCTTTACCAGAAACTTCAGTTAAGGTTAACCCACAACACTAAAAAAAGTATGAATTGCAGTCTTATATTGCTGCCTACTTAGAAATTCACTTTTTGTGTGCACAACTGGTTGCTACTCTAAACCAAATGTCTGATGATATTGAATGATATTTTCTGTGGTTACCATTTGATAGATGGGAAACTCAAGCAGAGTGGCCCAAAATTGTGCAGAAATATCTGAGCTTAGTATTGCATTGTCTTCCCTGAACAGTTTTAAAAAAGGAGTCTGAGGAAAATTGACCCATGTGAGTTTTCTGTAATGAGGTGTCACAGGACTGAGCGTGGAACAGCGAAATTCTGTTGCTCAGACCTCTGCTGTAACCATTTTAATTTTTCTTGTTATCAGCAAGATGAATAATACACTGACTGTTCCTGTAACTTATAATTCAACAGAGACTGCAGTAGGACGAGTGTTGCTGATTATGATTAATTAATATTAAGCCAGTTGTGTCTAAACTGGCAAGTCAAAAGATTGAAAAAGTACAAACTATCTTTCACACAGGCAGAGGAAAAAGCATTTAGAAAAAGTAAAAATCCCAGACTTTTTCTCATATTCCATTCAGTTTCTCAAGCACATTTATTAAGTTCTTTTGCCTCCAACATCTCCAGAGAATCAAGTTTGTCCTGACTAAATTCATTAACAAAGCTGAATATATGTTTCTGTTTCTAAGAGCTGGATATATTCCTGCCTGAAGCACCTGTCAGGCTTGTCATGCCTAAATTGAGGGAGACTGAATAATGACTTAATTCGATGAAGAGCAATAATACAATTATTTTGTGATCCTGAATATTCTGCAATTCCCTAAGCTTTTTGCATACACAGCTTCAGAGTAGAAAGGCTTTTTTTTTGCTATAGAGTATATCTGAAATTTCATGGAAAAGGACTAATGTTCATTCTTTCTCATGTATTTGCATAATACTTTGAGCCCTTTGATTTTAGGTGCCTGTTTCTGTTACAAAAGCAAGAAATTCAGTGTAAGTTATATCTGTCCAAGAAGATAGTACCTGTGCTTCTGATCATGCATCTGTATGTTCCTTCAGCCTAACTTTTGGAAACAACTGTCCTGTCACATACTGAATGACAGGGAATGACAAAGGCATTAGAGGAAAGCATGTCTGATGTCTTCATGTCATCTGGGACCATCTTGCAAGTTAATGTGGGAGCGCACAACAAAGGTGAACTGGTGCTTCAGAAATGGCAATTCATAATTTATACTGGAAAATATGTGAATGACAACAAGCTCTAATAATCCAAATATTACTTTTCTCTAAATAGCCTAGTAAGATAGTCTGGTGAATGGTCTGTTAGATGGATAAAAAAGTGGTTGGACAGTGACATCCAGAGGGTTATGGTCAATGGTTCAGAGTCCCAGTGGACATTGGTGACAAGTGGTGTCCCTCAGGTCTGTATTGGACCAGTGTTATTTATTATCTTCATTAATGACATAGGCAGAGGGATCAAGTGCACCCTCAGCACACTTGCAGTTGACACCCGGCTGGGTGGTGCAGTTGACACACTTGAAGGGCTGGATATCATCCAGAGGGACCTGGACAATCTCAGGAAGTGGGCCCATGGGAATCTTACGAGGTTTAACAAGACCGAGTGCTGGTGCTGCACCCAGGGCGAAGCAATCCCTGGTATCAATCCAGGCTGGGGGATAAACAGAGGCAGAGGAGCCCTGCCCAGAAGGAGTTGGGGGTGCTGGTGGAGGACATGCTCCAACCCAGAAACCCAAACGTATCCTGGGCTGCATCCAAAGCACCGTGGGCAGCAGGGGAAGGAGGGGATTCTGCCCCTCTGCTCCACTGTGGTCAGACCCCACCTGCAGTGCTGCATCAGCTCTGGGTCCCCAGCACAGGAAGGACATGGACCTGTTGGAGCGACTCCAGAGGAGGGGCACCAAGGTGACTGAAGAGATCGAGCACCTCTCCTTTGAGGAAGGCTGAGCTAATTGGGTTTGTTCAGACTGGAAAAGAGAAGGCTTCAGGGTGACCTAATTGTGGCCTTCTAGTATCTGAAGGGAGAGAAGAAAGATGCAGAAGTAGTGTAGTGAAAGGATAAGGGGGGATGTCTTCAAACTGAAAAAGTAGGTTTAGATGAAACTTTAAAAAAAAATTCTTCACTGTGAGGGTGGTGAGGCACTGGCACAGGTTGCTCAGAGAAGCTGTGGATGCCCCATCCCTGAGAGAGTTCAAGGCCAGGATGGATGGAGCTCGAAGCAAGCTGATGTAGTAAAAAAAGTGTTCCTGTCCACAGAAGGGGATTGGAACTAGATGATCTTTAAGGTCCATTCTATGATCTATTCCATGGTTTTTCTCCAACCACCCATGTGACATGTGACAAATACTTGTCTTCAGAAAGGCTGAACAGATTTTTGATTGATTATTTATGAGACAAAAAGAGTCTCTACCAGTGGTACCAGTGGCCCTTTATGGAAGAAAGAGCCAGCAATGTTTAGTGTTAATATATGAGCACTAAGTGATATAAATGGGCACCTCAGTGCTGCCCATGGGGAAATGAAAATCCCAGGCACAGATTGCCTTGGTGTTGTATGCATTGACAAGGGATTTACTGTAAGAATTATCAATTGTGGCAAGTCCTGGGATCTTTTCTCTCTGGGTAAGTAGATTCTGCTTTAAAAGAGAATAAAGTACTTTAAGCAAAGTTTTGATCTGAAGGCAGAAATGTCACAGGGAAATTCAGAAATCAATTTTTGGTGTACAGGACAATGACAAGATGATGAAGAAAAATCATTCTTCTGTCCATGCCAATTTTCTACCATTGGATATACTGGACTTCTAAGTAATCTACACGGTATACATATACGACATCTTTGCTGGAGTGTTCATGGAAGGAAGTGAAAGAAACCTATGTATATATGCACTAATTGTATTGTTAAACATTTCATGTGTAATAAACATATGCATGTTTTCTTGATTCTAAAGCAATTGTACTATAACCTTATAGGTGCAATTTGGCTGGAAAAGAGTTGTATCAAGAACAGATTGTTAAATGCCTTTAAAAAAATACTACTTATTTCTTAACAAGCTGCTTTGTGTGCAATTTCTTTTGTGTGCAATCTGCTGAGAAAGAAGTACAAATTGGAGTTGGTGTTTGTCTACATGGTTTCATTATATTTTGGTATAGTAACTCAGTGGACTGGTGAGGAAACACTACATCTTTGTCTTTACATAATGTTTCAGTTCTTCGGCTGGCATGTGAGCACATCTAATTTTTACTATAAGCATGTAAGTGGAACTGGGTTTGCTTGTGGGGTGTGGGGTGGTTCTTTTCAGATCAGATTTGTATTTTCTATTAGACCTGTCAAAATATCAGAAGATACAGAGCCGTATTCTTCATGTGGGTTCTCTTTTGAGAACCCCAGAACTATCCTTTAATGCCCTCAGTTTTTCACGTCAAGAACATCTGCAGCCTTCTTTCCCACCTTATTCTGTGATCTGACAGATTGCACAAGCTATTGTAATCATGGCTGTCCCAGGTCTGTGCCTGCGTAGGGGACTTCATAGTCAAAGTAGGGGATGGCAGAGAAAATGTGGCTGATGGTTTGGAAGTCCTGATTCACAATCCTCAATGAGTCTTCAGCCATAGGGAACTTAATTTTATTTGCTATGGGGGATATACGATTTTAGTCAAAAGGAAAAATAGATGTTATTTGTTGAAGCCATTACTGACCATCTTCAGCTTTAGAGGACTGTGTAGCTTTAGGCACCAAAGACTGGACTGCTTATATTTGGGGGAAGATAGTCTACAACCAAATCTCTCCTCTTGATTTTGTATGGCTGTGGTGGGAAAAGCTAACTACGTTCAAAGAAACTTATGCTAAGTAGCTTTCCAAGTACTTTGGGATAGCAGATGCTAGTAGAAGTGCAGTATTTCAAAATTTTAGTGTAATTTTTTCCCTGCTGCTCTAGGAAGCAAAACAGATTAAGAAAATACCTTCAGTCTTGTGAAGTTTTCAAATTTTCTTTGCTGTGTAGTTTAGGTATTTTGTAATTAGTATCTCTTTTTTATTTGGGTAAAATTCTTTGTTATGAACATAGCTGAAAATTCACTCTGACTTCTGATTGGTCCAGTTCACCAAAACTGGGCGTCCCACTTCAAAGATTCTTCATTAAGATTTATATGTTAGATACCCTTCTGCCATACAACCCTTCACTTACAGTAGCTGTCTGAGCATCCATCCCCAAATTACTCAGGAGTGTCAGAATTTGGGTAATAGACTATCATTATTACACCCTTTCCAGTTTTTCATTCTTCTAGATGTTGTGTGCCATGGCTTGTTATCATGTGTCAACATTGCTTTCTGTCATTTTGGGGAGTAGTCAGGGTGGAACCAACAATTACACTGAAAACTGTCCTTAGAATAAAAACATGTGAAGTTTCCTGCATTTGGTGATTTTTTTTCTCCTGCTTATCTCCTCTTTTCAAGGAATTGTTGCTCTGAAAATTTAGATGAAGGGTTTTTTTTTTGTAATAAAGGAACTACAAGAATGTGGGAAAAAGTCTTAAAGGAATTTTCTCACATAATTCTAACAAGATACTGCACACCATTTGAAATTTCAGAAAAATGTCACCGTATAATTTCACATCAAATTGTTAAAATGCAAGTGAATAACAAACATTTATATTATTTCTCTTCTCTAACCTCCAACACACTAGAAGGAAAAGAAATTTTGGAAAACAGTGTTCACTTGTGTTCTACAATGCTGAGAACTACATTATCCATCTGGTGTCTATATGCTCATATCACACTGTCTTCTCACATCTAGTCATTCTTCTGTGCAATGGGACACATTTATTTCAATGTCAGGATGGTTTTGGTCTGAGATTCTAAACACAGCCAGATGATATGATAAGCTTAGATACACAGAGATAAACTTACCCATTGAAGTGATTCCTTTGGTCTTGTGATAACTTGGATGAATAAAGCAGTCAGTTAATCACTCAATCTTCATACTTCTGCTTTTTTTTTCTTTTTACTAGAATATATGCTATAAATCAGAAATTCTTTCAAGAAAAGAGCTACATCCACTAGGTATGCCCATTGGCATATTTTGAGGGAAAAACTACTTCCAGAGTAGTCCTCAGTCTTAAATATGCTTCACTAGAAAAATAGATTCTTGCAGTTCACAGGTGAAAGAGCAATGCTTTGAAAGAGTTTTTCAATATGTATGAATCACAACCAGAATAATGGTATTTTCATGTTATACTTTAAGGACCACATAAATGTTTTGTTATCAGGCTGCAATATAGACAGACCTATGGTTTAAAAAAACGTAAGGGGTAAGGTATGGCTCCACTGTGCCATATTTTGCACCACCTAAACAATGAAGTCTCTAAGATGGCTTGCATTTAATTCTGGAGGGTCTGGAGTTTACCTTGTGAACACAGGTGTGGACTATACCTTTTGGGTACAGTCCAAGGAAGTGGTGGGTGGGCTCTGTGCAAAGGCTGTCTTGGTTTGGGGTAGGGGCCTTGAGATTGGAGGCTTTTGGGTTACTTTATTTAATGGTCTTGTTCTGCAGTCTGAGGCCAGCATGTTTAGCAGGGGGAGAGAGTTACGTTCTCTGCTTTCCTTCTGTAAGTGTATTGCTTGTTTGATTTGGAAAAAACAGACTTCATGCTAGTGAGTGGAAAAGGAGTTGGGGGTTCAAGTGCATTTTTTTATGTTATAAAGGAGAAAGCGCAGCTGTAGGAGCAAGTGCAGGTAGATCCTGAGAGAGGATGTGAGAAACCTGAAACATGCCTGTGGTCTCCCCTGTTGAGGAATTGCATGCACCTTTTCAACTGGTCTTCTATACATGTGCTGGAGCTTCTTTTATCAGAATTGACTCTTTCATTTTATTTTTTAAGTCCCTGGCATCATGGAGTATGATTTAAACTTTTTTTCTGTGTGCTTTGCAATATCTGGAAGCAAGGTCATACATAGTCAGCCTAGTCATTGCCTCCTTTTTACTGAGATTGGTATGAGGATATATACACACTTCAGTCTCTCTGGAAAGAAATATTTCAATTCCATAGATGTTACTGGGATCAAACCAAATAACACATAAATTCCTCTGCTCTCCAAATAGCTCTGAGGAATTCCACTGTTATGTAAAATTCATCAGCAATGGTTTAAAGTCTGTACCAAACCAAAAGCCTGAATGTCACCTAACAGGCATGTTTGCAAATATCACGGGGGCGTTAAGTCCCGGAATAAGTGTCCACTTTCCCAGAGCTTTTGCTGTCATGAGTTTGGTTTCTGAGCATTGGGCAAACAGGACTGTGGGCTGTATGGCAGGACTGTAAGCTACCACTTGAAACTGTGCTACAGTAGTTGCTGAAAAGGACAACAGCTTCCCTCATTGTAACTTCTCTGAGTGTCCCTTCCCTTCCATTTTAGAGGTTCCTTTAGTTATGAGAACTTGGTGACATTTTAGGGGAAGTTTGCAATATTTCTTGCTTTACTTGCTTTCTTGAGCAAGGGCAGGTTAAAGCCTCTTCTCTAATTCAGATTCCCAAAATATTTAAGTGACCAAATCCAAGGGAGAGAAAGTGTGTTAGGTGCTTACCTACACTTGGCAGATTGTCAATTGTCAGGCATCAATTCCCAATATTGCAAGATGAGATCTGAATCTCAGCCAGTCTTAAGTTTCTAGGCCCTATAAACATAAACCTCTTGCTTCTAAAAGAAAAAAGTAATGGAAATAAAACAATTGATCCTGAAGAGCAGTTGATGCAATGCCCTTCCACTCATTTTTATCCATGTATATCTCAGTCACATGGATGAGAGATGGGTATAAGGCAAATTTGACAGGGCATGCCACTTGGAATATGTCAAAGGCTTTGGCTTGTTCAAGTCTGATTGTGTTCCTGTGTGTTATTAGTAGGGAAATCTTTAATATCTTAAGGCATAAAATTCACAGATTGAACTCTTATTGCTAAAGTAGGAGAAATTGCATTTCAAATGGTTCATGATAGAGTTTTCAGCTGTGAATACTTAGAGAGGTATTGGTGATGAGGCATTTCTCTATTCCAAATATATTGGAAAAATTATATTGGCAGATGTAACTGCGGGAAGGTGAGTGAAGCATCTTGTGTTTGAAGTGGAAGTTGTGCAAGTGACGTAGGGCAAATTGCTGTTGGCCTTCTCTCTCTGAAGCATCCTCTGCAGCTTGAACAGACATTAACTACTCTTCACAAACTACTCGTGGGTGTTTTAAAATATTTATTACTTTCTCCCTCTTTAAAGTTGAAGCCTGCATCTGCCCACCACCAAACAAATCCTTTTAGAATAGGTGTGGCTTGCTGCGTCTCTTCAGTTGGTACTTAGAAGTGAAGAGGGAAGCTTGTGTCTGCAATTAGAAATTAAATTCCTCATCCCCCCTACTGTGTGGGCAGTTCTCATTCCTTCATTTTTGCCCCCTCGTTGCAAGGCTGAGGCATTTGGCTATCCTGAAAAAGCCTGAGACTCCTAAGACAGACATTTCAACATTAATAGTAATAATTAAAAAAGGTGTACAGCTTGGGTTTTTAAGCACTGAATAATCCTTGTCAAGTAGCTAAGAACTGAAGATGAGTACCTGTAATCACAATTTTTTAGGAAAGGAGAAATGGACAGTTAACTACTGAATAGTACTAAGACTCCTTGGGAGGAGCAGGTATAATGACACCCTTTGTGGTATCTGTGAATATAGAAATCTAATTATAGTGTATTTTTACATAGCAGTTATATAAGCAGACAGATTTGCTTTTGACCTGTTCTTTTCAATGGACCTAGTTAAATCCTCCTGATTTATTCTGGTAGATGGCACCTTAGTTCAAAGTTGGATAATATAACAACACTACTGTTATGAATGGTAATATTTTTTTTTCAAATTTATCTCCAGGTTAGAAGGGAGGTGAATAACTCAGCTGAGTTACTGAATTCTGAGTGTTTGCACTCAGATTAAATATAGTTTTTTTGGTAGCAAACTAACCACTACTACTCAACATCTGTCCAATTGTTGCAATATTTAAGTACAATCTCAGATTCTGCATAATTTAAGAATAAGGCTTAAAACTCTAGTGGCACAAGCTCTCCAGAGATCAGAAAACAGCAGTTTCTTGGCCGTCAGCCCCAGAATCACCATGAGTAGTATTAGTGAGAACATGTTTTGCACCATTTGAAGCACGAGAGAGAAGCTGCTCTGCCCTTTGTTCACCCAGAGTAGACTGGGTTGCCTGAGGCACAGATACTCCCTCTGCAGGGCCACTGATCACAGGTGTATTCTGACTCTTAATTCAGTACAAAAAGCTTGCCTGTAGCCACAGAGCAAATTTGTGAATTTTAGTCAGCCTCTCTTTAGCACAACTTTGTCATTGGAAGAATAATGGCAAAGGTGAACTTCATCCCTTTTCCTTTCAACTGGGGAAGCAAAACAGTTTTTTATCACTTGCTGTCCTAGACCTTTAGCATGTAAGGGGTTTTGCCCTGTGCATCTGATGTCACTTTTTCTAGTGCCACTTGCTGGTGGGGCAGTTACTCTTGCCCCAGGCTGCTGCTTTTCTGCTTAGCTGACAGAGCACTGAGCACTCTCTCCCTCCTGGGCCTGTGGGTCAGTGTGCTTGGCAGAGATGGTGGGTACTCATCAGTCCCTGGTCAGCAGAATGCTGGGACTGGGACTTCCAGTCAGCATCCTCTGTCAGACTGGGATCTGCACCAGAACTACGGCCCTGAGCAATTCCACGTGAGAGCACCGAGCTGTGTTCTCTAAATTTGACTGTATGGTTAGAATGCCTTATGCAAAATGTAACAATTCCCTGCATTTTAAAATAAGCCCACTGATTGTGTGTTCTCCAAATCAAATCCAGTGGAAAAGCAATTTTGGACTAGTAATTTTTTCATTTTAATATTGACTTATTTCTACAGTAGTAGATGATTAAAAATACTTTTGGAAAAAACATTGAGAAACTTGTTCTGGAAACGTCAATAAGAATTTTATGACATTACTATAACACTACTGTTATTTT
Organism: Drymodes brunneopygia; assembly: GCA_013400955.1. Taxonomy (NCBI): domain Eukaryota; kingdom Metazoa; phylum Chordata; class Aves; order Passeriformes; family Petroicidae; genus Drymodes; species Drymodes brunneopygia. Next base: position 660,158 of record VZTZ01013578.1, on the reverse strand, counting down.
CTTCTTTTCTTCAGGATCCACTGATTCAGATTTACAGGACATTGTAAGGTTGCAATTATTTTTCCTTCTACCAACTTTCCATATTGCATCTCTGTTGCTTTTGTCTGTGCATCAATATCTGAAAAGAGTATCTGTCATATTTATTTTTTGTATTTCTGTACAAATAAAAAGATTTTATTAAAATAGTGTCTAAACTTACCCTTCATAGAACATTTAGATATTTTTCTGCTGAAAGTCAACAATCATGTTGACTAATAGATTCACTCACCAAAGTTTGGATAACATCTGCCTGGGTATGAACAAGACTGTTCTGCAGAGATATTGTGGTGTCCCATTAAGAGCCACGGCAGTGAGGATGCAGGTTTCTCTATGCTAATCTATAAATATGTAAACACTGATGTCAGAATTGAGGGCTCATTTTCCTTTTCTGTATGGGCTGTGGTATGTCTTCTCTGACTGGCAGAGTGTGTGATAATGTGTGTATGGCATCTGGGCTGAAATGTGGTGGTTTTGTTTTGTGCAGAGGCTTTTGCAGTCATTAAGTACATCTTCTCTGCTAGGTTTGCTTGCCCAGGAACAACAGGCTCCATGTTGCCTGCAGTTAGCTGGGCATCATGACCAGCTCGACCTTTGAGTATCCAGTCAAAATTTCTTGCCCTCTGAATAACCATCAAGTGACTCTAAGTACTATGCTATTACCTGAAAAGTTAAAATAACATCATGGCTGTGTCTGACTGCTCTGACATGACATTTTTTAAGTTCACAAATTAAATTAACTATGTGAATTCTGACAACCCAAATCGTGCTGCTTTTCCGCCAAACCCCTCCATGTATAGAAGGATCACTGCCATTCACAAGGGTCTCAAGTATGGGGCTGGGCTGTGCATTATTTTTTATCTGTTTGAAAAATGTCGGCAGTAATGAAGCTTCTGTTGTTGACTTAGAATTGTTCCTCAGGAAGGATGTATGCTTGTGGTCAAGGTCAAAGCAAAGTAGAAGAAAAACATGTTGATTTTGGTTGGGGAAAAAAGCACTGTTTTTGAATGACTAAGGCTCCATCAAAAAATGTATTATATAATCAGCCCAAAGTGGCTTTTTCCCTGCTGTGGGGTGACCCATCTATTTTGTTTTACCCTGGCCCTCCACAGCACTACCCATGTGAGTACATTTCTTGTATAAACTGTTGGGATGTTGACAGTTGGTGTCATTCCTAGCTACATGCCTGCTTCGTCTTTATTTTTTTGAGACATTGGGAGAAAAAACTGGAAACTTCCACTGTATCTGTATTATAAATCAAATGTTTTGGTGGATGATAACAGTGCACTTAAAACAAAATCAACAGAGACCTCAATCAATATAATACCTAAAGAGCAACAGCTTGTCTGCAGCTTGAATTGTAGTTAATTAGTCAGCATTTACATATTTAGTATGGTGTATTAGTTCAGAAAACAACAAGGAATAAACTCATCCTTCCAATGCATTTGATCGATGTATGAAAATCAGAACAAAAAATTTTTATCCTGTTTTTATTTTATGTACATTATTTACGTAATGTACAGCCCTGGGTAAAGCTTATAGAGAAGTTAATTCAACTATTCTGTCATTTTAATTCCCTTTCTGCAAATGTTTGAGAAGAATTTGTTTGTGCATTTACTGAAATTTCTTCTTTCAGGATTCAAATGCTTGCCACTTCAGTCCACGTACTCCCATGAAATAGTTTTTATGGGATTGAACCCTGAAGAGATTATTCTCTGCAGGAATATGATTTTCTATGCTCTCTAGGCTGCAAATGGGTTCTGGAGACCTGCATGGGGATAGGCTTGTGTCCTTTGTACTGCATAAGGGATGGGGAGTCCCTTTTTTAGCACATAAAAAGGGGTTTCAAGTCTGTCATAGTGTTAGAAGCGATGAGAAATAAAGTCAGCATGGATAAGGGGATGCCCTTTGCCAATATTGTGCAAAACCAGGAGAAATTGTTTGGTATGGTATAAATTTGCAATAACCATGCCAGGAACACTGTCTGGCTATAACCTGGTCTGCTTGCTCAGCAGGACAATGCCTGTCATCAAACTTTAATAACGTACTTGCAGTGAGTGTTTTTGTAGACCAGGCAGCCCCTGACATCAGGAAATATTTTAAGAAGCATGTGCCAGTGTGGTGACGACTATCACAGATTGTTTGTCTCAGCACAGCTCATATTTATTTAAACAGAGGGAAGAGTGCCACTTGCTGTGAGACAGGATCCTATTCCCCTGGAAGCCAAGAAGAGTATCCAGAAGCAGACAGACTGATACATAGCCCAAGGGGTTTTGAAACATTCCATTAGATAAAGATTCCATCATGTCCTTCCCCCCTCTACCAGATCCTTGCTTGGTCCATGAGTACCTTTGTGGTCACTGCCAACCCCTTATGCTCCAGCCCAGAGCTGTTCATGTACACAGTGCTCTAGGAGAAGGGAGTGTACCACAGATCTGTAGAACACTAATCTTTGGCATCAGTCTATTAAAATACATGTTGCTTTTTTTTTTTTTCCATTTGTATCACATGAGGATTAAAAAGGCTAAACACTGAAGGAACTGCAGCATTTTGCTTTGTGGTGCAAGACATATGGGTTAGGAGTAATTTATAACTATACTTAGTGGATATGCTTAAATTAGTTTAAAAATAACTGGTTTACAGGGTGTGTCAGGAGAAAATTTAATTTTTAATTGACTATGACTAGGCAATAAAGACTGCTCCTGTGCCTGAAATGGGAAGGTAAAGTATTCAGGATCATTAGTAGAGGTCCCAGACTTTGAGTGTGTATTTGCAGACTTGCAAAATGTTACTGAGCCAATTGAGTTCACTTCCCTGTGAATGGTATCTTAGGGCCAGGTTGAAAGGCTGCCTTTGCACCTTGCTGTGATGAATGGTAGCATCTGGATAGCACTCCTTTCACACAGATGTGAAATGAAAGGTCTAAAACTTAGTCAAACCCTCTGAGCCAAACACTACTATGAGATTGGAAGAAATATAAATCTGAATTTGAGTTTCTTTAGGTCCTCTATCACCTCTGCATTGATCAACTTTTCTTCCAAAGCAGAAGTTTAGGTTTTATATTCCTCCTCATTTGACTTTCAGCCATGCAAACTCTTCACTCACCCATTAGCCACAGACAAAGAGTGTCTTAGGTGCATATTTGTGCTGTAGAGCACTTCAGAGATGATCGCTGTATTTTTAAGTGATATCTCAGTGAAATCATAAATTCATACAAAGCATGGCTCTGTTATCACTGCTAATCAGGTGAAAAATAACTCAGAAAAACTTAATTTAAAGCATCCTGGATATTACTATCTCTAAAGCCAACAGTTTTTATAAATCTCTAATTGCTTTTAAAAGCAAGCTTAGTGCACACAAATATTTTTCTTTTAATAAATATGTGCATTTCATATTGAAGGTTTGGAGCTTTGCTGGGGGTGCAAGAGCTCTTCATTGTTCTCAACAATATTACTTTTAAAAATTATTACAAAACTAAGCAAACAGGCTTCTGTCATGGTTAGGATATGTTCTTACTTTAATAAGAACTTTAATGTTACTTACACCCTGGTAAGTAACTCCACGTTGAGTTCTCAGTCTCTCAATTTTTATTGCCTTATAACTTCGGACACTTGGGACCAATTTTAAAAAACCTTCAAGATGCCTTCTCCATTTTTGTTCTCTTATTTTGCTGTCACACACTGAGTTTATTTATGAGACTTAATGACTTTCAGAGACTTCCTCACAGGCTTCACTGCTAGGAGGAATAGCATGCTAAAGGCTGCCACCTTTTCTGTAGCTACCTGGAGGTGCCTAAAATAAAAGCATGTTGATAGTGCAGTATTTTTTGGCAATGGTTTGTGACTTTTTTGTTATGCTAGTAGTGGCCAGGGCAAGTAATCCTGAACATTGGGATAGGAGACATTTATAACACTTGTCAATCTGCCTCCTGAATTTCATGGTGGGGGAGCAGAGAGGGCAATATTAATATGAAATTTTTGCATATTCTCTTTTTATTATTTCATGGTTGACATGAATTTTAGAAAAATGACCACAATCCCTGGCTGTCTGTAGCTGGGGAAGTCTTCTTTCCTCACCGAGGGTTGCATTGTCTTCCTCTAGGCATGTTGTTTGTTGTCCTGAGCAAAACTTATTTTTAATAAACCCACAGCAGTAAATATTTTGAGGCATCACTTCTAATTGTTTTACAATGGCAAGTATAGGTCAGAGCTAGCAGGGAAGCCTGATAAGTCAACTAAGGTAATAAACTGAAAATGAATCATAAACTAATTTTCATGACTGACAATTCCTCTCTGAATTAGAGAAGAGAGCAGAATAGCTTGAGAGGAGTTGTGGAGAAATATCAGTTTGATTTATGGACAGTAAGCTTGCTGTGGACTGTATATGAACATGGATTTAAATAAAAGCTACCACTTCTTGCTTAAAGTAAATCTTTAATGCCACAGTAAACCTTGAAGAGAAAATACAAGTAAACACTGTTCTTCTCACTAAAAAGAAGTGGGGGTAGGAGTAGAAATGTAAGATCAGTCAAAGAAACTGGATTAAGAGGTGGCAATCTTGCCCTGTATTCTTCTTGTGTAAAGATTTATTTTTGTCTTTGATGATTTCAAACAGATGCAGAGAGAATGAACCAGGCTGATTTTGTGAGGTTAACACAGCAAAAATCCTGAATTCCTTATGAAGATGGTGATAATGCCAAAATATTAGGCCTACAAAAAGGAGGGAATTTCATGAGGTGAAGATATGTTTAGTATTCAATTTTCAGTTGAGTTTCACATGTTCAGTCCCCTTCTCTAAGGGATGTAAAACTCCAAGGGATGAAGCAATTAAAACCCAAATCCAAATCCTAAAACAACAGATGACAAAAATTCTATATGTATCTTTCAAACTTATGGCCAGTTTTATGACAGTAATTTCTGATCCTGTAGCTATACCCACCCCACCCCCTCCCCCCAACATTTTTTCTGATGTAAAATATCTTAACTCTCTTAACTTGACTAGAGAGGGAATGATTTTCTCTGAATGAGAGCCAGTGGATAGTCTGGGGAACATCTGAAAAGGATGCTTACAGAGGAGGGGTTACAAAGCCTCGATTCAGTTGGATTGTCTTTTAACTGTTTAAGATTATTTTAATAATTAATATGGTTGTATAATTGATACAGAATTCTAAGTATGCATTTGAAAGACTTTTTTCTCCCTACAAATATTTTCCTTTCCATTTGGTCTAATATGTTCTTTCACCTGGATAAAGTAAATTATTTTTTATAGATTTATTGTCCTCTTGTCTCTGTACCTCATCTTCTATAAAATGTTCTTCCTTACTGATAGTCTAAAGGAGTGATTGGCAATTGTGTTCTCTTTAGATGACAAAAAATATAGCAGAAGATTCTCACCAGTTAAAATAAAAGAATGAGGATAATGAATTTTCAGAATTTATGGTCACTTCACTTACATGAGAGCATAGAAATAAGCAACCTACTATCTATCCAAGAAGTTTGATAAACCAGGATGCATCCTACGGAGTTTAAGACAAAGCTTAATGGCAAGGACTGTTGATTTTTATAGGTAGTAATTCTATTTAACTGGAATTTTTTCCAGCTTGTTTAGTGGTGCTCATTATCCAGTCTTTATCAGTCTCATTACTTACTCCTTACCATACCAAAGAAGTGTTCACTTTCATCTTACCTGTAACTCATAAATGCAGTTATTTAATTCTCAGTTCTCTGTCTGTGGTTAATTGCCTTATTCTCCACCACTATGTAGTTAATAAATCTCAATGCACATTAATCTAGACTATAAAAAGCCTTCAGTAGCTTATTTCCTTTCTATACCCTGGGCTTATTTTCCACAATCTCCTTTGCAGCACGTACATGCTCCTATGTAGCTGGTGCAAACCAGCTTATTTGGGAAGTGACCTAGGACAAACTTTATACATTTAGTTAAAACAACTGACAGTCTTCCAATTGTTTTGTACTATTACGGTATATAGTTATTGATATGTGCCTTTTTTTTTTTTTTTGCTGTAAAGATACTTTCCCACGATAAGAACAGTGAGATCAAACATATCTCTAGTTTGCACTTCTATTTTTGTAGAATATCTACTCACACCACACATATTGTAAGGACTTCTTTTTGGATAGTGCCTGCCGTTGAAAGGTTGCACTAAAATCATTCATTGATTTATTGGAATAAAATTGGAAGAAATTGCTTTAAATTTAAAGTTGGAGTAGACATCTGCATGCTACAGTGCTGAATCCCTGTCTGGCAAGTGCTGGCTCTCTGAGACTCCTGATTGCTCCTTGTCTGCTTGGACTTCTCGGGCCCTGGCTGTCCTATCTTGCCTCGGAGTCCTTACAAAGAAGCTTTTGGGATGTCCATTTTTGTTCTAAACGGAGTAGAAATTAGGTGTTGCTGTATGGAAATTCCATGGGTTTGCCTCCTCCCAGTTCTGCTCAAACTCATAGAAACACGGAATGGGTGGCGTTGGAAGGGACCTTAAGGATCATCCTGTGTCAACCGCCCTGCCATGGTCAGGGTAATTGTCCACTACATCAGAATGCTCACAGCCCCATCTAACCTGGCCTTTAACACTTCCTGGGGTGGGGCATCCACAACTTCTCTGGGCAAAATGGAGATATAAAGATAATAACTGCAAGTGAGTATGGTGATTGTAGAGATATAGGCAGAAGAGAGAGCAACTTCTTTGTTGTTGGACTTAAATGGAAGGGCATATATGCGCAGGAATATTCAAAAGCTGTTTCAGACAGCAGCAACTTCAGAGGAACAGATTCCAGTCCTGTTAGTCAGAGGCAAGGTGCTGTGGATGGAAGTCAGTGATGGAAAAGGAAGGAGAAGGACGACTTGAATCCTTTAAAAATAGCCAAACTCCCAAGCACTGGCTTACATGATCAGCAAACAGCCTGCAAAACTCGCTTTAAAGAAGTAAAGCTGTTTCTGAGTTCCAAAAACACGGAATCAAAACTCATGTCTGATTCTATGACTTAAAAGCATTGAGGTTTTTTTTCCTAGTTCAATTTAAGAAAGAAAAGAGAGAACCCTTCTGGCTGTGGCCATGTATGCCAACTATCAGCCAAGAGTAAAGCTTTACAGCTGACTTACAAACCCCTGAGAGATGGGTTTTCTAATGGAAATACTGACAGCCCCTTGACTAGCAACACTAGCAGGCACTGTTGTAATAAATGAGACTGAAAGACACATGATACAGGGCCCAGAAGGTAATTAATGGCTAGAGTGAAATAAAATACAGACACAACATCCCTCAGAGAGCATGACTCAATGGAACAAACTTGTAATAAAGCACAAAGTATGTCTGTTTAGTAAAGAGCTGTGTGAAACTGCTTGTAAAATAAATCATGACCTAGTGCTAGAGACAGCTGAGCTCTCTGTATGTTTCTTTTAAATAGGAGGATTAACAAATGTCCCTTCACTATAAAAAGCCATTTTTGGCAATGCGGAATTGCAGTTATAATAAAGTGAGAAGCAATGAGATGCTAAGTGCACCTATGCAAACAAGATCTTAACACACTTCTCAGCAGAAATATGGCAGAAGGAAGTTATGACTGCACCTACCACTTAATCTTTTTAACCAAGGAACTTTTGGGCTAGCTCTCATTCTGATTTAACCCAATCTCTTCTCATTTGGAATACTTGGCTTCATCCTTGTCACATGTTATATGTCAAAGCAGGCATCAAAATTTATTAATTCCCATGTTTAAACTTTAAGCTTAAAATTTTTTTAAAAATCACCACGACAAAAACCTCCCCAAACACAGACTCTGTCGTTTCTTGCTATGCTTCCACTGATTTATGAGACTGTAGCTATGATACTTGAAGGTAAGCTATTGTTTTGGGATTATGCACTAGGATGCATGATCATGGTCTATTATCATTAATTGATTAACAATGTATTAATAATCTCCTACCTTTTTATTGTTGATGTATCCTATGTTCATATTTCCAGGCAGAAAAGTAAGTTGCTCCAGATTCCTAATCCAGTTGAGTTAGACATCACAACGAATATATTCCCTGAGAGTTCCCACACTGCAAATCTTGGAAGGTTTCAGACTTAGGGTGATGCAAGCACTTGCCACGTCACTGCTACTTTAATCTTTATCAAACAGTGTTGGCAAGCCTCAATCCAGCATTCCTTGGGTTAGGACTTGTCCTGGTTTAGGACTAAAAACACTTGGTGAATGATAAATTTTGGCTTCTGTGACTTCTATCCCTATTTAACAGAAGAATATCAAAGCCCACTATTTAAAACTGGTGACTGAAGTTTAAAATGGCAGCACAACAACATCAAAGTCGACTTTGTGATATGTGAATTGTGTAAAAAACACAATCAAAAATATCTTATCCAAATGCATTTTTGTAATTTTCTGTTTCTGCTTTGTTTTATTTTATGCATGCTTAGCAGGAAAAATCAGAAATTGCTTTCTAGGTTCTCATGCTGCAAATCTTCTGTACTGGTGCATCTCAATGTTTTTATTTCTTGACTGAAGAGCAGGGACCTGTTTGGTGTTGAGCTCTGTATGACGGGGAAACACCACGCACATTACCTTTGTGTCATACTGTTGGAGACCAAAACACTTCCCTTACATCATCTACTCTACAAAAGTTGCTGAAGAAGTTTGTTTTCTGATTTCAAGCAGTCTCCTAGTAAGTTTTGCCATAATTTCAGTTCCCTATCATTCTCAGGAGACAAGATACCTTAAACTCAGTACTGTATTCTTTTCATGTTAAGGCAGTGATACTTTAATAATTATTCTGAATGTAAAACATAGCCAATCTCAATAAAGAGCTTTATATATTTGGGATCAACTTCAGAAAAAAAAAGTCAAACCCTTTAGGAATCTAAAATACTCTTGTGCTCTTTGTAGTGTAAAATGCAAGAAGAAAACTAGAAAGACCCCCACCTACCCTTGGCAGAAAATTTGGAGGTTACAATAAATGAGCTCTTGCAAACTGCAGAGGGTGATTTTAATTATATTTTCTCTGCCTTTCACTTTGCTTTGACTCTGACATGTGGGTGGTTGGAACAAATGTTTTCTTTGCTGCTACAGTCATGTGATGTTTATGCTGGAGGTATACTAAGTATGTGAATCCCAGCTGAAGTGAAGTATGGGCACTGATTCTTTCCTATTCTGTGTACAAGATCTTGGACATGTGTTCCATTTCAGAGCTGGATTATGAACTCTGAAGTATTTTGCAGAGATGAGTGGGACCATACTAAAATCCTTCAAATGTGGACCACCCTCTTTCCAAAATCCCGATTTCTCGTGTACTTGAGCAAAAATAATTTGAAAATTACTATTTTTAATTTTTTTTAAAATTACCTATTTGCACAGACAGAAATCATTTATGCCTCCTGCTTGTACTGTAAGAGACAATTTCTTATCTGCTATTTGGAGTTAGATTTATAACTGGCTGAGTCTCATTGCTTGATTTATAGAGAGGCTGCAGATGAGTGCCCACATATTGCTGATTTAAACTGGATCTATTATCTAAATCTTTATTGTGCATACAAAGAGCCAGGAATTAAATGTAATGCCCTTGACACTTGCAAAATATCAGTGAGAGAACCCAGATGTACAGGAACAGTGTTTTTTTATCATCATTATTTATGGACTTTTACATCCATTGCCATTTGTATCTTAGAGTTACATGGCAATTGGGAAACTTTATTAATAGCAGATCAGGTTCCACAGTCTTGGTTTTGGAAATGAGAAGGAATTTGCAGCTTTTTAATTTGATAATGTCACAGCAGAATCAGAAGCTTAATTGTTCATGCTGGGATTTTGTAATGTTGCAAAATCAGTGCTTTAATCATATAGTTGGAACTTTGCATGTTTTGTTCAGCCCTATGAAAACTGGAACATGATTTCTGATACATTTTGATCACAGGAAGTATTTAGAAATAAAGAATGTACAAATACAAATGGCTAATAGACATGGCCAGTGATTGAAAATTCAGATAATAGCATTATGGAAAAAATATTCATACCCATTTTGGTCCCCCCCACTGTAGTAGCTGTGTCTTTCAGTGAATTCCTCTGAAGGTTATCAAGGTTTGACTGCAGAGTTGAAAGGGTGAGAAGTGTATTAAAACAACCATTTTCCCTTTTCTCAAAAAGCATTTAAATTCAGGTTCAGAAAGGCTCACTGCTCAAAAAGGCCTTTTGACACCCTCAGTCAAGCATCATCTATTCAGCTCCTGTGGGAGGGGAAAAATATCAGTTTTATCCTTAATGTTTAAAGAACAATCCAACTCTCTTACAGCTGCCTTGTACCAGGGAAACTAATGATTGTCTTCCTTTGCAAGAATAAAGGCAGAACTGGCAGAATCACTTTCCACTGGCTAATGCATTGACACCCAAACTTATGAGAGGCACAGATTAAAGAGTGTTTCCTTTGAAGTTGTGTGAAGGGGGAGAATCAACAGATCAAATATTTCTCTCTCCTATCAATCAGTAGGCAATTAAGTCACATGGGTAGGCTGATGTGTGACCTGAAATTGGATTTTTAAATCCAGTTTTTTAAACTCTCTAATGTTCTTTAAAACAACAATAGAAGCACTGAAATCCACTTGAGACTTTTTTCCTAATGCTCATCTCTAGATTTGCATATATGCTATATGTTTCAAAGTGATATACACAAGTAGTAAACTGAAAGGAGAAAATGATAGGCTTCTAATCCTGGCTACCAATATCTTAAAAGGAAAGGAGATTCTCTCTGCAGACTAGCTAATCCATTGTTCCAGTAAAAATAGTCAGTTTGGTTATAAACATCATGGTGGACTGTGGATTGGTTTCAACAGGGAAATTCTCTGAATAGTTCCAATGCTGATCTTTTAAAAATAAAAACTTATCTTGGGCATTCTAAACCTGAGAAGAGGGTATTAAATATCATGTGGAATAAAACATGAAAATTGCATTTTTATTTGGATGTCATTCATGTGGATAGAGTTCAGTATTCAAGAATTAAAGCAATTTTGGGCCATCACTATGCAAAATTAAATGCTTTTACTCAGATATAATGGTTTCACATAAAAAAATTGTACTAGCACAAAAAAAGAGAAATTCCTGAGGAGCAACTTCCTTTATGGTTACTCAATGAATTGAAAAAGTCTTTGAAGAAAAATAAATACACAAACAGAGAGAGAAAATATTAATTTCACCAAAACAATTATAACTCACAAAAGAGTTATAAAGATTATCAGCAATAGTAATGTAGATAATGCTGATGAGGAGAAATGCTGAAGTACTGAAATAATGAAAGAGTTCATTTTTTTTCTTCCAGCAGGTTATTCTTTATGACATAGTATAGTCGTAGACCCTCTGTTCAGGAGAATTGTTTTTTAAAAACTATTTCTGAAGATGTTTTCCATTTCCTCTGAATATATTACAAACTCTCATATGTGAGATCTTTTAATTCTCTCCCTTGTAGACTCTTCTGTGGTTCTAAGTGTTGTGCTGAATCATGTAGTAATTTCTCTTTAATGATCTCCCTTTTTTGTCTGTGATGAGTACATGATATTTTTGTGGTGAACACAACCCTCCTTTCAGTGTAGAGTTTCTGCATTAACTTGACAGTGTCATATATTTGATGTAAGTTGTTCTTATTTCATTCTTGAGTACTCCACATACTTTTCTTTTATTCCTGCTATTACTGGAGTTGATGACTGTTTCTTATGGCAGTTTCAGTGCCTGCTCATTTTCACATTTATCACAGGCAGAAAGGTTATCAAGTGCTTAAATCCATAGTTGTTACTACTGTCATCAAGGGCAACCTTAATTATGATTTCTAAAGACTACATACAGTGGTAGAGTCATGTTTGTCTTCAGAAGCAGACTGATTAGAAAAAAGCCATTTATTGTTGAAAATCTCAATAGGAGGATGACTTTCAAGTCTCTACCTGTTGATAAGTAGAGCTGATAGATCTCTAATTCTCAGAATTTCCTTGCCATCTCTGCTCAAATAAAACAGCCAACAAACCTGCATACAAAAAAGTAGTACAGGCTTTTCTTCTCTTGAATGTATGTTGTAAGGAGTTAAATCAGTTTGTATGCAAGAATGTTGTTTTTAAATTCACTTTAATTAGATCATTAACTTCTGTTTCTCTTCACTGCCGGCATTCACCCCAATTCATACAATGTATTCAAATTTTTAAACTTTTTTTCTCAGTGGTTCTTTTATTTTGCTATATGGGCCTGGTTATATTTGATCCATGGCATGAATGACTGTGCCATATTTTTCTTACGGCCTTATGCTCTGATTAAAGATAACGAGAAATGAGAATTACCTGTATGGCACGTGAGGTTACTTGTGTCTGAGTCTGAAGTGCTTTGCAAAGGTTCTTTGAAAAGTAGTCCAGATTTCCCTCTTATATTTTTCCTTGGCAGAAAGATGGTTTTAATCCATTTTGCCATATTCTCACACAGAACAAGCCAGTCTTTCAGTCTAATCTTGGTTTTTCTCGTATCTTTCAGTTTCTCTGCTTCTGTTAGGAGTATCTCCGTTTCATTTCTTTAGTCCCCCAAAGTTTATTCTGGTAAGTTTACTTTAGTTCATTTACTTCCAGCCTCAGTGATACACATAAAGTTCATTGCTGTTACATATCTACTGAGAGTTATGGGGGATATTGATGCTGATGGGACCTCATTGCTGACACTATCTGGTTCTTGGGTTGGCCAAGGTAAAACACTTGTTATGTTGGATTAAAGCAAAAGAAATCCCTCAACTGGGAGGCTGAGGGAGTTCTTTTTGAAGGTGTAGCTCATAGTTGTTCACAGATTTCAAGGCTAATTGCACCCCCACATGGGACAGGTTTTGAGAGCATTGAGGCTGAGAGGAGGATGACTCCGCCTTGGGTGCCACAGTGCAACATTTCTATGCTCTTGTCTGTGATCTGTTCTCCACATTTACACTAGCACTGGGATGCTTTAGTGGATTTCCAAGGTATTGATACCTTCTGTTTGAATGCAAAGACCTACCAAGAGGCCTACATCTGCACCTTACTTCACCTGATATGGTCGAGAAACCTAGGGTTATTTTCTACTGGATAATGTCTGCCAAGAGATCCTGTGTTATTCATAACAAGGTCAAGCAGAATCTCTCTGTACCAACTCAGGTATTCTAAGTGTCTTGTCTTAAACCTTTCTATGTAGATATCCACAGGGATGGTATGACAGCAGGGACAAGGGACTTCTAAGTGACTGTTCAGTATAGGAACTTAGATGAAACAAAGCTTGCTGTTATAAATGGGCAGTTTAGTGAACATTCTCATTCCCCTTATTAGGCTTTATGTTAATTATGGTATGTATGGCATGTTATGAAAATGTGAGCCCTTCTACACCCAACTGTGTTGGACTCTACCAAAAGAAAATACTCTGATCAACAAGAAATGAAGGACAGTGTTCTGTGAGTTCTGCTGTGATTAGTTTGAGTGCTTAGAGACAGAATTGGGTGGGAGGAGAGAGGGACTGGAAGTCTCTTGGCCTTGACTTCTGGAGAAAATTGTAGGTTCTGCAAATGGCCACCTCTTTTGGGGTCCCATTCTCCAGTATTTTACAATACCCTTAGGAAGCTTTTTTTCAAGAGATTCAGAAGGAAAACTGGGAGACAACAAGAAAAGGGCAGAGATAAGGTTAATATTCAGAAGTTGTTTTTCCCCCATAAAACTTTCTTCTGCTTTAAGAGTACCAAAATCAAGTGCATCTACCAAGCTATTTCCTAGGTTTAATAACACCTTGGAAACTAAATTCCCTCAGGAAGCTAATGATGGTTAGGAAGATGATGGATCCACTGGTTTCTTCTGTGTCCTTTTTCAAAACAGACAAAGTTTGAAAGTAATTAGATCCAGACTATAAAAAAAATATGGGATTCTGTGGCTAATATAAACCAAAGGGAACGCTGAGGATTGTTCGGAGACATAGGCATGTCAACTTAAGCCCTATGAAAGCAGCACTAACACTCTTGGACTTTATTAATTTCCAAGTGCACAAAAAAGCCTCAAACAAAAACCAACCAAACCAACCAACCAACCAACCAAATAAAACACCAACTCCAGAAAATCCCACCAAAACCCCCTGCTTCTTTCCCCCTCTTGTTCCTTTCTTTCAACTGACATTACTAGAGAATGAATAGTCATGCATTATGCAGCACAATTATTCTATGGGAAATGTTCACAGTCATCTAAATTAATGGAATAAGTATGTAAGCTTCCAACTGCTAGGCTCAGAGGATTTTCAAGCACAGATACAGTAACAACAGCTGGTTTCTTTAAGGGTTCTAAATAAATTCATTTTAAAAATTTAAAATGTCTACATGCAGCATATTTTGACCGAGTTGCAAAGAAAGAATCCCCATTGCTTCTGCTCTTACTGTAACATATTGCTTTTCATGCTTTCCCCAGAGAATTGAAAGAATGCTGCAGATGTTCTCATTTAAACATTCTGTGTCCTGTTAAGTAGATGAAAGAGAAGTCTCCTTGCAAAGTCTCAACCACTTTTCAGAATGGTGGTTATGAAATATATTCCTTCTACATCAGGTTTTTTCATCTGAGTGTTGAACTTCTATAAAGAGTACCAGTTTTCACTTTTTGGTGAATGTGAGGAAGCAGTGTGTGCAAACAAATTAATCAAATTTAAATTAAATTCAAGATTTCAATTTAGTTTCAGTATTTGTGCTTGATCTTGTATTAGTGTTAATGAGTTAAATAGTGTAAAATGGGGAACTGATATCTAAGGATTCATTTGCACCATAATTAATACTTTTAAGTTATTTATTTACATATTGAAGTTAATACTGATTAATGATTGAAAACTGGCACATCAACTGTTATTTTAACCTGAAGAGAACTGTAGAGGCAGTTTCACATTTAATAGGAACATCTGCAATTTAATAGTATTCACAGAATCACAGAATGAATTAGGTTAGAAAAGACCTTTGAGATCATCAGCTCTAACCTATGACTTAGCACCTCCTCATCAACTAAACCATGGCACTGAGTGCCATATCCACCCCTCTGGATCCAGGGCCTCATACCAGTTCTGAAGTGTCACCTGGGTAGGTGGGGAGGAATTTTTATCAACTCCCCGAGTAGGGCTCCATTTCCACTCCCCTTCATCTACGAGATGGTAGGAGGCATGGGGGTCTTCTGACTCCTGGTGGGCTTCTCTCAGGGATGGAAGGGTGAATCTCCACCAGTCTATTTCCCTTCCACTTTCCCTAATATTCCTTAGCCTTTCTACTTCCTCCTTAAGCTCGGTCACCAGACAGAGATCATTCACCTGTTCACACTGCACATGGGTGTCTTTTGCACCATCCCCTGGTACTACTGAGAGGTGCAAATACTCCTTACAGGAAGGGGTCCAGACAGATGCATCCTTCTTGGGGGCTTCTGTTTGGGTTGGTACACTTTTACTAGCTATAGCTTTTGATTGTTTGGAGACCATTGCTGGAAAAAAACCCCCAAAAAACCAACCAAACAAAAAAAAACCCAACACAAAATAAAAACACCACTAGCAGGAGATGGCTGCAATCCTGCCTGCTTGCCCTGCCTGTGCCAACTGCCCTCAACACCCTCAAAGGCTTGTTATGCCCCTGTTTCCCCTTTCCTGTTTGCTGCACTCTGCACACCTTCTTTAAATGCACGTCTGAGGGCCAGAGGAAGCCCCTCCCAGTGCCTGAATGGCTAACAAGAGGACTTCTTCTGTTTGGCTTTCTGCTTCTGACTTTCTTGCTTCTAATCTAAACTTATTTGTGGTTTACTTTCTTCTTGTTTTAATTTTAAAGGGTACGTTTCATTTTAGTGTTTAAAAAAAAATAAAGGACAGTAAATTGACGAGCAGATGGTTTCCTGACCTTCAGACTTTTAAGTGTCTGTATCAGTGAGAGGTAGATTTAAGAGGTAAAGTTGTTATCTTCTCAAAACAAACAGTTAGTTAAAGGATATAGATAGCTTTGAGAGGTAGATTGAACTTAATCATTTCATAAATAAATGATATAGGGGCCTACTCTGAGCTCGTTATTATATTACCAGTAATTATAATTGCATGGGTTGAAATTGGACAGTTCAGAAAACCAGGCAGGAAAAGGATGTGATTTCAACCAGATTGTCTTCTGAGGAACTTTTTTGATCTCAGCTGGAGAGAAGTGCCTTTCACTACATATGAAAATACAGATTTGTACTGTAAAATCATGCTTCCAGGAAAACAGTCCAGTAGTTGGTATTGACTGGAATGGAAGGAAAAGCCTTCCTGTGCTCTAGAAGGAAGGAGAACTTTGAGAAATACCTCTGGTATCTGATTGGCAGCTGCAGCAGGCAAAGCTGATGACCTTTCTGAGATGGGATAAAAATGAGAAATATTTTTGTAAATATATATATACATATAATTTATTTACAGAAAATTGATGTCTACACTTGTATATTTATGTCGTTGGTTCTGTGTATAATTGACAGGTACCTTAAGTTGCTTTAAGTTCTCTTAGGCAGTAGATGGGGTTTAAATGTGGTAGTAATTTCTAGGCACATGTGTGCATCTGACCAGGAAACTCAAGCTTTAATTTATAAAATGTCTTGCTTGCAATTAATATAAACTTTTTTAGTAGTTACCTAATTTCACTCCATTTTATGCTTCTGTCTTGGATTACTGGTGGTCTGATTGCTTGGAATATCTGCATGGTTTAAATTTTTTGTTTGCATCAGATTCTAGTTGCAGACTAGAAAAAACAATCATGACGGCAAAGAATATGGAAAATTTCCTACTTAGGATCCCCTCTCATGCCCTCAAACTCAGATAAAAGTTCAGAAGTATCCTCTTCCCTTCTTCCTCCTGCCCCCAAATTTGTGACCCAGTGTTACAAGCTTTGGAATATGAATGATGGCAGAGTGTGGAGCAGAGGCAGGATCTCTTCCAAGTGGTTGATCAATTTGCCACCTCATTGCTTACTCATAAATTCACTCATTCAATGCAAAGCTCATGAAAATTATAATAAAGCACCGTTACTGATACAGCTACACTGGAGCCTGATTGAGCTCTCTATTGCAGACAGAAGTGCCCAGAGAGTGTAAGATTTATTTAATTTTGACATTATGTAAGAGATTTCAGTTGTACTTTTTTTTTTTCCAAAATTCTCTCTTTAAACGTTGAAAGCGATTATTGTACATGAGCTTCAAACCAGCAGCATTTTGCAAGTGGATTAAAAATATGTACTGATAATGTTGCTTGCTGCCAGTGAGAGCTTGAAACTTTCTGAAGAAAAATAATAGAACCATCTCATAAATAACTTTATGGCTTTTCAACATAGGGCAGACAACCTTATAAATAAAATAGATCAAGTGTGTGCCGGATTGAGCTACTTAGGGTTTATTGCAGTTACTTCTCTGATATGCAGACCGATCATATAAAATAGTATAAAATTCAGAATGTGGCCTTGAGCACTGCTCCAAAGCTTCTCAAGTAGAGAAATGACACCTTTACTCAACACAGATTTTAAAATGACCCAGAACTCTGAAGGCCTTTGTACAGAGGACCTCCAGGGTGAGTACCTGAGTCTGAAACAATAATGAGCCCTTTACAAGGTTGACTGCAGGAACTTTTCTGTCATTCTGACATGCTAGAAGAAATCTGCTGGAAATCTTGGTGGCAATGACATGAAATGGACTTGTTGAGATTTAAGATATCCAAAAGCAGATCAATGTGAAGACATTCCATTAATCAACCTGACAACAGGAAAATCTAGACAAAGGGGAAGCATAGAGCTCTGTAGCTACAGAATGGTCCATTACTATTTTTTTTCCATACACATTCTAGTGCTACAGTGTTTCTTGAGCTATTCTCACAAATTTAATATATTGGGCTGGCTATTACTTTACATAGCACCTTATTTTTATAATCAGATTATACTCCCTTATTTTTATAATCAGATTACACTCTCTTACTGTATCTGACCCTCAAAACCTTGAGTTCCTTTTCTTTCATGCAGCACTGGAATCAACAGGGCACAGTTCCTGGGGAACAGTAAAAGGCAAGAGGGGCTTGTGCATGTGGCTTGTGATTCCTAACTACGTAAGCATGTTATTATCAGATTTTGTTAGTCTTCCCATTGTACTGAGTAAGGCAAAATATTTCCCTGCATCTTCATTCCTTTGAGGTCCTGGGCTTAGCTGGAGGTCACACGACCATTTGTTAATATTAAGGTTATATATTTGGACAGGTAGGAAAAATACCATTAGCTGGACCATCAGTGAAATTTGTACAGGGCTTTTATCTGTGTAACATATGTTAGATCACCTTATTGCTGCAATATGGCTTTTATCTTCCTGGTATTTGGTAAAAACTATGCAAACTATGGGTAACTTTATGTTTTCAGTCTTTTCTCTACATTGAATAAAGCAGCAAACTCTTAAAGCCAAGAGAATATATATCTAGCAGTTGCTGTTTACAAACAAATTCCACGTTTGAAAAACCTTTTGTATAATAAAAAAATCTTCATACAGAAGTATAGCAACAGCCTTTAAGTCATTATCATTTTTCTCAGCTCTGTAGTTCCTGCGTCAGGAATTTACTAGGCACCATTAGAACTGCCTCTCTGTTGTTAAGGACTTGATTATGTGCAGGAAGTGAAGGTACTCATGTCAATCTGTGTGATTCCTCTGTCTGATGTCCTGAAGTGTGGATTGGTGTGATAAATACGAATGAAATATTGCTAATGTGCTATATCAGTTATAAAGAGATGCTGTCTCATCTTCATTCCAGCTGGAAGCCAGAATCCTTTAGAGTGATCCTACCAACACCAATTTATGAAACTGTAATTTCATGTTCTGTAATTTTCCTTGTTGTAAAGTAGTAAATAATCACGTTTTACTACCAGAAGCTGTCTGGAATACTATCCATGAATGTGTTCTAAACAGCAGGAACTTGGAATGGTTTCAAGATAGTAACTATGAAAAGGGAGAGGCTGTAGTTCACTTCATTGTCTTTCCATCTCTGTGTTTCAGCACGTCCCTTCTGTCCCTATATTCTTCCCTTTACCACCAAGGGCCTAGAGTTCAACATTTATTCCTACTATAGTCAGTCTTCTCTGGTGTCAAGTTTTCACAGTCATAGGAATCCAAATTTCTAACCTAAATTCCTTGGCAACACAATGAACTTTTATCTTAGCACGATGTGCTTTCTTCTGCTGGTGGCATGAGTTACTGCAATCAGATTAGGAAGAAGACGAAGTCAAGGAGAGAGCAAAAAAGTCTAGAGAATAAGAAATCTGGCAGCATGGAAATATACAACTGAAAAGGAGCAAAGTAGAGTCAGCATAACTTTTCCTGGTGTAAGAAAACTGAAGTTACTAAAAAAAGTGGTATTTAAAAAAATGTAATGCAAGCTGCCCACGCACTTTAATGTCTTCTAAAATCCTATGTTGAAAAGTTCTCCTGTTCCCCAAGGATCAAAATGGCATGGATTTTGATTTCATCCCATGGGCAGATTAGCCTGGAAGAATAACTTCTTCCTGCACAGGAGCCAAGTGCCTGGAGAAAAGGCACCAGTGAAGTGGTAACAATGCAGAGCAGCACTCCTTGGGGATGCTGCAGGCCAGGACCTGAGTGCTTCTGCCTAATTCAAACTCTATATTCCATTGGAAGCACTTTATGACATCTGAGAGGACTGCTGTGGTCTGGAGGCTTTCACAGTTCATCTAGAATCAGCTAGAAATTTGTGACCATGTCAGATGATACAATTTGGGGCGCTGTATTCCAGAGGGCAGAAAGTGTTCTCTTTGCCTGTGCTGAAACACTAACTTGTCTTTTGCAGAATAAAGTGTATTTTCAAGACTGGTTTACCTCTCTTCTAAATGAATTCATAAATGTAGGATAAAAAAACCTGTTCATTAACCCCTATGCATAAAATACATTGTTGTTATGAAGAAGCAGGTTTTGAAAGGAAAGCCCTTCACAATTTAACCAAAAAATTGTTGAATTCCTCTAGCTCAATCTTTAGCAACAGAAAGCACTTGAAATGCCATTTTTCTTTGCCTCTACTATGTGGCGTATTTTTTACCCTGAAGTCTGTGTTTGGGATTGTTCTTGATTAGAAATTAGAATCTTATTTTTATTTTTTGGTCAAAGTTCCTTCAACCCTTATGTGAACTTGTAGTTGTGAACTACTGGCTTGTAGTTGTGAACTCTTACAGAGTTCAGTTCAAATGGTTTTTTTAGGCCATGAGTAAATCATACTATGATAACTTAATCATATATGACATACTTGTGTTTTATAAAGTAATTTCACAGTTTATTTTTGCTAATCTCAGTTTCTGGCTAAGAAATGTGAATTGGATTAGCAGCGGAGAGTTTGGTACTTTCTATTTTGCACATCAGAGAAAGGGGTTTTTAGGAGGGTGTTGCCTATTTAATGCTTTATAACTAGAAAACTGGTGAATAAAGAGCTGAGGGAATTTTTGAGGAAATGGTTATACAGCAAGAACAAGCAAAAAAATTTGTGAATTTTTGATTAATATTTTTATATAAATGTGAGGTACTTAATGAATGTGGTCTACTACAAAATCACTTGATAACCAGGGGGGTCATGCCAGAATTGTCTTTCCATTTAAATATCAGTGCACAGCATATTTGCTGGGTCATGAACTTTTTTTCAGTGCACAGTCCTTATTTGACTTGGAAAAGACAAAAAAAAGCCAACCTAAGCCTCAAAAAAGAATATACTACACGACCTTTTCTTTGATTATTCTGGACAGGGAAAGACTAAAAGAAGTATTTTGTGTGACAAAAGAAATTGGATTTGACAGTTCCTCTGTGAAAGACTGCAGAATAACCAGCAAGTTTGATGCCAGAAATGACTTTAACAAAGTGGTAAGGTTGGCTGGCAGCGTATAGTGCTTTCCCAAAATGCCAGTGTGGGAGCTTTAATAAAAATTACAAAAACAAACAAACAAACAAAAAACCCCCAACAACAACAAAAAAGAGAAAGTGCCCAGGTTGTCTGGACAAGCAGAAGCAGGGGATGAGGAAATTAAACCTTTGCAATGTTGCCTGGCATTTATACACACTGAGTATGTGCTGTGTTCTGTAATTGGGAGTCAGTATTTTAGATTCCAGGAGCAACACAGAAAGTTTAGCAAGGAGCCACCTCCAGGTTAATTATCACCCTTCAATTTTAAGTCTTTCATCAGGTAAGTTAATATTTTTAATTTTCTTCAATAGAATGAAATGTTTCTAAATCTTAATGAGGCTGATGCAGTCAATGTGTATGCATATGCCCATGATACTCTGCATCTCATTAAAGGTACAAATAGTATGTGATTTTTAAGTGTTTCTCTATACTCCTGTACAGTTTAAAGAGGAACAGAGATAAATAGAGTATATTTTGAAATATTTATAGGTTTTACTGCTTGACAGGAAAGGTAGAGAATTCTCAATAGCCAAAAGAACTTGACAGTTTTGTTACACAGTAAAGACAGTAACTAGAAACATATGAGAGAAGATTGATGTACTTCCAGACTTCTTCCATAAAATACAGCTCTGTCTACCCAGGACAATATTATCTTATAACTTCTTCTCTTTTCTAGTCTGTTGAACTGGGTGCTGTGGAAGCTATGACCACATGCATAAAGTTGCTCCATGCTTTCTGGAGTTTTCTTTGGCTGCAGGCACATTTTGCAAGTGAATTCAATTATACATATTCATCCATTCTCTGTTTGTGCTAAGGCTTTTTGGAGGGCCTCCTTTTTATATTCAGGAATCAAGGGCATGGGAAGTGAATTATCTAAAATTACTATTCTGAAAATGGTGTAAAAATTACTTTATGAACTTTTTTGGAGAAAATAAAGATAAATGTTTCACCAGTCTTAAATAAAAGTATGGGTAAATATATTTATTTCAATATATGTAATATTCCTGATATCTGCTTCATGAAAATTTTCTTTCTGTAAGATCTTGGCAATAACTGTGCTATTTTAAAAGCACAGTTTCTACACAGTTTCTATTCAATCTTTTTGCATCTATTTCTCTGATCTCAGCAAAATCTCATTAAAGTGACATTTTAACCTAATGAAATGAAAATTTAAACACTGCTTGTCACTTTTTGGGGGAAGGAAAAAAAAACTCGAAGTACTTCTGCATACCGGTAAACAAAAGGGCACATTTTGCAAAGGGTGTTTGAAATGCTCATTTAAAATGTTAGAAAAGTTTGTCTGAAACTTCAGCAGAGTTTTATTCCTAACTGGGGAAACTTTTGTTTTGAATTTGTGCTTTCTGTTTGCTTTTCAAAGCCTTTGTGTTTGTCTGGAGGCAGAATTCTAAATCATGCTCTTCTACAAGTGATTTTTTTTTTGTATTGTTTTGTTTTGTTTTATGCTATTAGGACTTCCTTAATTCATCATAAGCTCTTACAAAATAAGTGTTTCATGGAATATGATAATGTTATTGAAGATGTTGCTTTGAAGAGATGATGATGGGAATATTCTAAGTGTGCTGACTGTGTTTCATGCGGTTACATTTAATGTTGCTGTGGAAAGGAAAGATCATGTTTATAGGAAAAGTATCGGTGCCATCACATGTTACTGTTAACACGGGTGATTCACTTGTCTTTTCAGTTCCCTCTACTTAAAATCTTTTTCTGTTTCCCCCAATGAGGTTGTAAAGGCTGCTGTCAATTTTCACCAAGAGTAAACACAATTACAGTACCTGTATTTATAGTAACTGCCTTTGTTTTTTAATCTAGAATGTATTTTAAGAGGAGATGGTTTTCTTCTGTACTGTTGCTGCCAATAGACACATCAAGTGCATTACTATTGCTGTCTGTTATATTTTCCTTTTGTTTTTGCCACAGACAAATTTTAGAATGTTTATGTTTTCCTTCTCCTTTTTTCACAGACAGTTTTAGAATGTGTGTAGGTTTCTGAAAGCTGAGCTAGTACACTTAAAGACTGCTGAGTGGCTCCTGTCTGGGAATGGGGACATCCTGGGTTCACCAGCTCTTCTCCCTGGGCTGAGTCTCTGAGCACTGCTCTGTGCCTGTAGGTGGCAGTGGGCATACACTGTGCAACAGCTTTTCCAGTGCAGGGTCACAGCAAGAAACTAGTTCAGATTCCTATTTTCAGACATTTTCCCTGGTGTTCTTTCCTTTCCTTTCCTTTCCTTTCCTTTCCTTTCCTTTCCTTTCCTTTCCT
>VZTZ01013578.1:526552-636568 GCA_013400955.1 Drymodes brunneopygia | reverse complement strand
TCTGTTCTTTTCTTTTCCTCATTCTGTCTTCTATGCACTCTCTAAGCTTGCATTCATTTAACTTTATCAGGGATGTATGTTATAGCTTTTTTTTTTCTTTTTTTGTAGTGAGGAAATGTTATAATGTAACTTCCATATGATCAGAAGAGATAAAGCATGATAATTTCTCATTCCCTTCCCATATTGAAGTATTTCTTTCTGTTATTCAGCCAGCCTTTGAAATTGAAGGCTGTGGAAATGTCTGTTTTAGAGGTCTCCTTTAGAGCCAGAAGACTTGCTGCTGTTTCACTTGGGGATCTGAAGCCACAGGGAAAAAAAACTAAAGCACATGGAGAAAGAGCAGGATGGCTGCTCCCTGGATAGGTGAATGTGGGAGAGCTCAGGGGATGTGTGTGCTAGGGAGAATAACCTGGCCTGTGAAGAGGTGGCAGTCTCCAACAAGGAGCAAAAGAAAACTTCCAGGACTAATAAAGAATGCAGTCAGATGTGACTGTAAGGTTATATATAAGTAAGGAAAATGAGTCTGAGGGGTTTGTCTCAGACTAAACCCTGCCAGTACCAGGAAACAGCATGATCAGCCTGAATATCACCAGTGTCTTTTTCCACTAAAGCTCCTTATCTTTTATTAAATAATATTTTCTTCTGAGACAAGTAGATAGATTGAAATATTACCAGTCTACGCATTTGCACTGACAGTTCTTCAGTCTAACACTCAGGCAGTATCACTGGAAGTTTAACAACTTCCAGTGGGAAAGGTGAAATGGAGGTGGGTGTGTAGAAATCCAGTATGTTGATGTACACTTAGTCTCTTTGATATTCAGTAGGTACTGTGTTGTTTCTCTCACGTGAGAAGGTTAATCCAGGTCCTTTATTTGTACATCTTTATCCCCAGTTTACTATTCACATTACTCAACTCTAGGCTCCAAGTGGGATATTCCTAATTTTCAGATCCTGTCTTTGGAGTTATTTCAATCTCTCAGATGGATATAAATGAAAGTAAATAAAATGAAATAGTCAGCAGGTTAAAGAGAATCATTCTTCCCCTCTGCTGTGCACTTGTGACACCTCACTGGAATGCTGCATACAGCTCTGGTGTTCCCAACATAAGGACATGGAACTGTTGGAGGAGGAGGCCTCCAAGTTGCTAAGAAGACTGGAGCACCTTCCCTATAAGGACAGGCTGAGAAAGTTGGGGCTGTTCAGCCTGGACAAGAAAAGGCTGCATGGAGACCTTGTACCAACTTTCCAATATCTGAAGGGTTACATGAAAGCTGGAGAGGGATTCTTCATCAGGAACTGTAGTGATAGGACAAGGAGTAATGGGTACAAATTGAAAGAGTTGAAATTTACCTTGGATATTAGGAAGATATTCTTTACTGTGAGGATGGCGAGACACTGGCACAGGTTGCCCAGAGAAGCTGGGGATGCCCCATCCCTGGAAGTGCTCAAGGCCAGTTTGGATGGGGATCTGAGCAACCTGGTCTGGTGGGAAGTGTCCCTGCCTATATCAGAGAGGCTGGGACTAGATGGTCTTTAGGACCTATGTGAACCTCTTAACATTCTATAACTCTGTGAAAAAGCCAGTGGGACATTATCCACGCCCCCCCATGTCTGTGTGCCATGTATGCCAGTACCACAAAAAGCAGTATTATTGCTTTCTCCCATCTCCTGAAAGGAACTTTTCTGCATGTTCTCCATACTTGTGTACTATGCAGCATTGCAAAAGCACTGGAATAAATCTCTCTAGATTATATATTCTTTTAGCAACTAGTGAGATTCTGTCAGCATAAGTTCAGAAGGCTCAGTAAGATCTCTTATATTTTCAGGTGTTCCTAAATCTTTTCTATTTTAAGGCACATGTACATGTAGTGCTAGTGCAAATAGCCAGAGGGCCAAAAGGAAAATGGGCCAGTGTTTACTTTTCTTGTTACTGGGGTTTAAATATGAACAGGCAATATGTAAAACAGAAAATTAAAATAAGAATAGACAAGAATGTGGCTAAAGGGTTAACTTGGAATAAGAATGCTAGAACTTGTTGCTGGTTTTCCACTTAGGTGAGACAAGTCCTCCCTTCAAGCTGCTATGGATATGCACTGTTTTGTGCCTGCATTTCAGCTCCCTTCTTGTAAAAGCATTATTTTTGCCTCTGGGGCTTGATGAAATAGGCATGTTGAATTGTGAAGTACCACATGTTGGAGGAAGGGAACATAATGGGAGGTGAGGAAGCTGCATTTAAGCTCTCCAAGGTCACTGGGAACTTTATCACATAATGAATTCAAAGTTATGGAAGCACAGGATGTGGAGAAAAACCACTGAAAAATAAAAAACATACATGAGAGAAAAGTGCATGTAAAAAGCATTTCCGAGATGCTGTTAGTGAATGATCATAAAAGGAAATGTCTTTCAGATGAGCAGAGAAAAGTGGAAGTAGCAGAGTCAATTACTCCAAGCCTGCAAAGCAATCTGATATTCAAGAATCCAGATGAAATTTCGTGTCCCTTGGAGTCAGAGCTGGCTATAGGGGGTCTGTGTAAGTAGGATTTCTCTCCCCATTCTACAAGTCTGCTATATGTTACTGGAGACCTACATAGTTTCAAAAAAAGAGGTCATTTTGTAACAGACATACACTAAATTCTAGATTAATTAGATACTAACTTTATAAAGTAAGCTGGTGAATGTGGCCCAGGCTAGGAGGACTAGGTAATTATTCCATACTTGAGGACCTTACCTATGTGGCTGTTTTGGCTTTGATACTGCAAGCTCTTTATGTCATACCTAATCTGAAACAGATGGGTTCTTTTGTTGAAGTCATTGCTTGCTGACCTGAAGTTTTCCACTGAACCAAGCCAGCATCAGATGAAATATTTGACATGAAGTCAAAATAGTAATAAATTGAATTATGCAAACTGAAAAGTTGTTTCTGGTCATGTTTGAATCATAGAAGATTTTGGGTTGGAAGGGACCTTTAAAGGTCAACTTCCCTGCAGTGATCAGGGACATTTTCATCTAGAACAGGTTGTGCAGAACCCTGTCCAACCTAACTGTGAATGTTTCCAGAGATGGGGCACCTACTAACTCTCTGGACAACCTTTTTCAGTGAGCTGGACACAGTGCTCTAGGTGGAGCCCCAGCAGAGGTGAGGGGTAGAGTAATCTCTCCTAAACACTGAAATTCTTCTTGTTTAAGATTTACTGGAGAGAAGAAAATAAATCTTAAAATATTTCCTTAATTTTTGCCTTATTATTTCTCACTATAATTTTTTCCCAGCGAATATTCATCTGAAGACACTTGGAAAAGAGTTGTAGAAGGAAGGTGAGGTGGGATGCACTGTGGTTATGTGTTACAGCATACACACCTGTTTGTGGAGGGTAACACACCAAAGGTAAACAGCAGACCAGGGTAACTTCTGGACTGATCCATGAATCAAATGGATAATTCTGAATTAGAGATCCAGTATGCACTCTATTCCTCTAGAAAGATAATGGGGACATTTCTCTGATAGAGCAGATTGCTTTTCTGACTGCTACACTCGACTGCAGAAATGAAGGGATGACTCTGACCTATCTAAAGATTAATTAAAGGAAGACAGACATAGATCAAATAAAGGACAGATCTTCCCTCCTTGTTCATGGGGAAGCCCACTGAAGATTATTTGATTTTGAAGTCTGTAAGACTGAGCACTGAAGGTGCAGAGCTCTGAGAAGAGTTTTGTTGTGGTCTTAAATCTCAGCTTCATTTGATGTCTGCTGTTTTTATGTGATTATTAGCAAAGTTTTAATAGCTGAGTAGGACCTAAGATTGAGTAGGAAGTAGTAGGAAGGGATCAGTGGTGACCTATGAGGCTTAACCAACCAACAGGTATGGGAAGATCATGAAGTTATACAGTGACTTTTTAAACACACAAAACCCAATTATATAAGCACAAACAGTTTAAATCACCACAAAATTACCACTAGGAAAGCAAGTATACACGTGGCATGAGTAAAGTAAATATATGTACATTACAAAATTCCAATTCTGAAGTATTTACTTATGAGCATTTACTTGTATACACCTATAAATATGTGGCTTGTGACCAAACTGCTTCCAGTGGTGGGGTTACCCAATAATGGAAAAGTCTTATTTAAGATGATCAGCATCCCTGGAGCTGGAGTTTCTCAGGTGTTCCCAGCCAGGATCCCATCTGTGGGGGAGGTCTGGTGCTCCTTTTAGGTGGGCAGTGAGTTACTTTTTA
This sequence comes from Drymodes brunneopygia, assembly GCA_013400955.1. Taxonomy (NCBI): domain Eukaryota; kingdom Metazoa; phylum Chordata; class Aves; order Passeriformes; family Petroicidae; genus Drymodes; species Drymodes brunneopygia. The sequence goes on along the minus strand of VZTZ01013578.1, from coordinate 632,334 downwards.
TACCTTCTGGTGTAGATTCATAAGTGTGTGTAGGGCATCAGTTCATGAGATAGCTGTTGCTAGCTTGTGCTTTCCTAGAAGGCAAATTTGTTGTCACAGTTTTTGTCTTACTCCCATCAAATTTTATTTTTATCCTGTCAACTACTCCCCATCAAGAAAGCCTAAGCTGAGCTTGTCAGGGATATCCTTCACCATCAGCATGTTTACCAGCTTGTAGTTGTAGGAGCCCCATCACTGGGCAGAGATCATAACAAGATAAACAATGAGACATGCTTGCAGAACTTTCTGCATGCTTACAGAAACCACTTGAGCTTTTTTAGACTTCAGGGTCCACGATGATGCAAATGCTCAAAAAAGATACCCCTGAACCTTCCTTCAATTTCTTTTTTCCAAGGAAATCTTAATTAGGTAAATAATGACCTCAGCTATTCTCTCTCTCAACCTTGTCTCCCTCCTTATCTGTCCAATGGGATCAAAACCAAGACAAGTAATTTGACTGCAATGTTATAAACAGCACACTGTGCTCATTTTCAGAGGTATGGTGCTTACTGTTCATTGTTTTAAAAGTTCATGGCTCAGTTCACAAACCTTGAGAACATAAAATTCATTATTCATTAATGTACTAAGGAACTTGTGACTTGGGACCTCCAGAGGTAGCACCTTGTGTCTAAAATTTAAAGTATTTAATGTTTTCATAGTTAATGCATTGCAACCAATCCCTAGAATCCATTTCATAGAGGCAGCAATACATCTTATTTGCTTAGCCACATTGATGGCAGGGTAGTGTAGCAAAATTAGGAATCAGATAGCACAGAATCAGTGTGGGCTTAAAATTAGACTGGTTTTTAAATAATGAGCAGTCTATAGATAAGATAATCAGAATTTTCACACAAAACTTGATATATTGAGAGGTCTCAGCCAAAACCATTCTCTTCTGGGTAACTAGTAAGTTGGTTTCTTTTGCTAGTAAGTTATTTTCCCAAATGAATTAGGTTTTTATTTGGCAGAAATTAGTAAAAAAAATGGGCCCTTTTATTTCAGATTATAATGGAAAAATCTATACTTGACTTCAAGTACAGTCACAGGTCATTGACATTCAATATATTCAAGATCTTCAAATCTCATGGCAGTATTACATTTTTGTGGGGTTTTTTTTTTTTTTTTTGCATGCTTTAGACTGTCTCTGGTCCAAGCCTAGGAATAGCAATACGGAGTGGCAGGTGTGGAAATTCAGGCTGAGAACCAGAATATTCCTGATGTTCTCTCCTTGTTTTTAATGGTTGTAGTTTGCTGATGCTGAGAAAGCAGCTGCAGGTACTTGCTGTCACTGCCTCCTGACAGGGAGCACCTGGGACAAGCCTTTGTTTTGTACTAGTAAAGTGTGAGCCTGGTTTGGAGTTGGAAAAGACTTTGCTTCATCTGTAGGACCCATGAGCAGGATGATGCTGTTCAAGTGCTTAATTTTCAAATAAGACAGAATAAATAGTCACAAGCTTTCAGTTATATTTCCAATTAAAAGATTAGGGGCATGTGATGATGGGTGCTTTGTGGTTTGTCAGTGCTTTGTCCAGTAATACTGGGAACCCCTCAAGCAAACTGTGAAATTGGTAGATGATGTTTGAGCTCTGAGAAAGGTGTTTTCCTTTTTGTTTGTTTGTTTGTTTGGGTTTTCCTTGGGGTTTTTTTTGTGTTTTATTTGTTTCTTTTGTTTTATTGCAAGTGGTGAATCTGTAGAGCTGGCAGCAAAGGCCATGAGGTAATAGCCTCTCAATTCTAAGAGGAAGGTGGGAGGAGAATCTGCATCATAGCACCACTCTTAGAAACTTGGAGCTGAGGCAGTAACTTGAAGTAGAAAAATATGTTAATTAAAATACTATATGGGGCCAAAACAGCAGTCCAAGGGCCCAACAGAGTACAACCATGATGAGCATTCAAGGCAAGCATCTTTGACACTGGAAGTTTTCCTTGCCTGATTCCCTTTATTACCATAATCCAAGCAAATGTTAATGTATGAAAAGACAAGAAGATTCCCCAGAAGTATTCCTGTACTAACATGATTAACCAATCCTTTAATATATTCTGTTCTTTTTTGGCTAAAGAGTAGAGTGATAGAGAAATGTCTCGAGAATCAATAAATCTGTTCAGTATGTATTTATTTGAAGCCCATGATTAAGTGGACCTTAGCAATTTGATATTTAATGTGTTGAGGGTTTTTTTCCTGACACAATCAAACTCTTCTAGTTTTCCTAGGGAATGCTATTGCTAACAAAGTCATTAGTGTTTGCACACCAGTTTTGAACCAAATTATGAACATCCCTGAATGCAAAGAGATAAGTTTCTAAACTACATAATTACAGAACAACTGTATTGAGAATAAGATTTTTTTTTAATCCAAAGCGCTTGGGGAGTTCACCCCTGAGTATTCAAATTAATCATTAATCACAAAAGCAATTTGTTGGGTATTTGAAAATCATTACCAGTTTAAAAGACTTAATTTTTATTTCAAAGCTTTCAGTGGGCAAAAAAGCTGCAGCTATCACTAGAGGATACCCAATCTACAGAGCAATTTAAACCCTGTGTTTACAACAGACATATGTGGTTTAATTTTCACAGTTTTTTGTAATCTACTTATTATATATTATTCATTCACAGCAGGGAAAAATAACCTTCAGTAAAACAAGTATGTTTGATATGTTGAACCTGGAACATTCTAAGTCAGTCTGCAGAGTTCCTCTTGGGACAAATGGTGGGAAGCATCTTGCCCTGCAGAAGTCCAACAGCAGCTTCAAGCTGACTTTATGTACACTTGCACAGAGGCTTTGTGGTGAAAAAGTAGTGACATTGGGGGTAGGACAAAGGATGCTGTAATTTTCAGGAGATTGTTGCTCTCTTACATGACAACTGTAGTATGAGTTTGGTCCAGTGTAACTTTACAACAGCATTTCAATTTGGTATTTAGTAACCCTGCCCTCAGAAAACAGGCAGCTCTGAAATCTGCCATTCTGGTACAGATGTATAAGACCTGGGCATCTTGCCTTTGAAAAATCCTTCACTAAATTGCTTTAGGAATTAGCATTGCTACAGAGGCACATAGCTGCAGAGACAGAGATAGTGAGGAGGAGTATTTGAATTTTTGTATCTTTTAATCTTTAAAAGATGCCTGTATATGGAGATTTTTTTTACCAAACTATATAGGTTTTATTATTTGTGTACAAGGATTATTTGGAATTGTTCTATAAAAATGGGAATGTATTTCACAACTAAATGAAAGCAATTAGTCATGTAAAACACTGTACCAGTCTGAAAACAAACCAGTGGCAGATTCCAAGTCAGAACTAAAATTTAATAGGAAAATTAAAATAAAGGCTGAAAACACTGCCTTATACTGACAGAGTCAAGATACAGCCTGACACCCTGTTGGTCAGGGTGGTGGGAGCAGTCTGATTAAATGATGGCTACAGTCCTCTGGCAGTGACAGATGTGGTTCTGTCAAAGCAGTGATCCTGTAGAAGGGTCTGGTCTTCCTCTGAAGGCCCAGTGGTGGTTATGTAGCTCTTGTCCTCTGGGAATTCAGTAGGTGAGGCTGCTTGTGGTGTTCCAAATCTCAGATTATATCCAGGTAGGAATGCTTGGTATCTCCCCCTGGGCGGAGCATCTCACAATGGGATGATGTAATTTCATGAGTCATGCTGGGAGGGTTGGTGGCCCATTAAAAGGAGACATTCCCGGGAGTTATCAGGGATGAGTCATGGAAGAGACGAAGAACACTGCCCCACCTGTTTTTAACAGCTTATGAAGATGGTGATAGAATACATCCTTTTGGTTACATTTTGCATTGTAACGTAAGACTACACCCACCTATTTTCTCTTGACAATAGCAAAACCCCTCCTTCCTAGTGATGCCTTAGGATTTTAGCCTTTATATTTTTCAAATCCTGTACTGCATTAATGTATATCTCCAAACTCCATGTAGAGTGTCAGTTAACTGTCTTCACATTTTGGTCAGACAAAACAATCCCTCTAGGCCTCAGATTCAAGGACACCCTACAGCCTCAGGCCCTGAAAAGTAAAAGCAAAAGTGAATTGGGGGGGAGCAAATTCATTACCTGAAGCTGTAATTAGAGTATCAACCCCTGATATATAAATGGACCAAACATATCTGTCTGAAAAACTCATGACCATTGTCCATCTTGGGTGTACCCTCTGCAAGGCTTTGTCTGCCCAAGGTGTACCTTTTGAAGGCCTTTTAAATACCTGTTTTTATTCTCTTAATCTTGTCTAGCCTCTGTTCTAGGTAGCTACCCCAAGGCATCACTAGGAGGGCTTTTCTTTCCCTTGACGTGAGGCAATAAAAGGCATTTCATGTTCAAAGAAGTATACATATTCTGTACTCAGTTCTTCATAGGATTTTTAGGAAGGTAATTTACTATTTCACACATATTTTTACATTGGATCACATATATATTACATTTATATTTCAGGTGATATCTGCTTTGTGAGGGAAGATAATCATGTGTGAGTTGGGGGCTGGAGCAAGAAGAATGCTTTAGCCTTACCAGAAAATATCTTTGTTTATTCTTATTTAGAGTCCACTAAGCTGGAGTTTGGGACAGTCAGAAAAAAACAATGTATGGATACATCTTCCTTTCTGAAATCCTTGTGTGAAATCCTTGTGTCAGAAAAAAACAGTGTATGGATACATCTTCATTTCTGAAATCCTTGTGTAGATCAGGAAATCTGGTAAGTAAAAGATCAGGTAGAATGTCTGTTCTACTTGTAAAAGCATAATTATCATGATTCAAATACTCCATACATTTGCCTTACCAGATTTAGACTGAGTTTACTTTTAGGTGGTTTTAAGTGGATGTGAAATTCAATAGGCAAATGTATGGCATAAAGCTGTTTGCTGTGCAAGAGTAGTGAGTGATTAATGCAAGGCCATGCTCAGATTGTAATTAACTAGTCATAAACACAAACTTAAGGGAAAGAAAAACCAAAACCAACCCTCCAAAAATTAGTTTCTTCCTTCTTTTGTCAACTTACACAAAACTTATAGGTGAAAGATAGATTTCATTAACATAGCTGGAAACGTTCTGTTTTCTACTCTAACTTCTATATAGATGACAAAAGCTCAGAGCTGTTTCAGATGGCATCTATAGGATTTGTAGATCAGAAGCTTTTATGGAAATAATGAAGGTATTATACAAAGCTATGGACAAAATATAGGTGATCCTAAAAAGTTGGAATCACCTTGGTCTGCTGAAAGTCCTTTTATTTCCCCTTCTAATTTTTTTGTGAAAATTCCACAGAAGAAGAGTATTGTCTGCTTGGAAACAACGATTAAAAGTGTAGGAAATATTTAAACATCTCCCTCTGAATACAAACCTGACTGAAGTAAATATGAAAATGCCTATTAATATTACCATGCATAAGGATGTGGTCTTTGTAGAAAAGTCTGTGATTGCACAATCTATGCCTGAGTTCCACAGTGTAGTTTTTAAAATACACCTTTAAAATATATTGCATGATACAATGACAGGGCAGGGTTGAACTGTGCATCCATAGCAGCAGGATACTCCAGTGGCTTATCAGATAAATTACTATCAAGTCCAATGTGCCTTCATCCACCCTCACTGCTCTGTGAGAAGAAAATAAAAATATTCAGCTGAGAAGTGTTGATAAATGCTAATGTGCCTCAAGGCAAAATGCAGCTTCCAGGACCAAGAGGATGTCAAGCCCTGGAAATATGAGTAATCACAGGAGACAGGAATATCTCCAAAACTCTTCAGCATTTATGGTTTTCCAGAACCTGCTAATTTCCAAAGCTTAAGCCAAATTATCAGTATGAAGAAAAACTCAATAGATGCTGACAGGCAAAAAAATATGGTTAGTGAAGAAAAAACCCCAGTATTCAGGAGTATAGAGCTTTTGCTCTGCAGTTTAAACAAAACCCAATAAAGATTGTTTCAGAGTATTATGGTTTTGTGTTTGGGTTGGTGATAAATTGATGAAATCTTTGGTTTAGTGTTTACTATGTTTAGAAACATCAGTAAAGAAAGTCAGTAAATCGTTAGCTAAGGGCCTCAGCACAAGCCAAGCTATGAAATTGGGATTAACCAGAGTAAGAAGCAATCTGCAAGACTCAAGGCTCAAACATCCAAGGGAAATTTTATTGTGGCATATAATTTTGGCCATTGTACTGTGATTGTGCCTAGATCTTGTATCTGCATTGACGTGTCTTGTCTACTGGTATCTCATTGGAGCTGACAAATGCTGTGTCAGTGATACCTTCTCTGTAAAATACTTCTGTTATGAAGCCCTGTGCTCTGTTCTTGTTATTTGAATATATATTTGTGTCAAAGGAATGAAAAGTTTGTGTGTCACTACATCTTTCCTCTGTCATCCAGTTATTCTGCTGGAGTGACCAGCAGCTTTTATTCAGTCTGCATAGCCAGAGTTCTTCCCACAAAAGCTAGGATGTGACAGATCAGGATTTAGGCCTGGGTCTTGAGGTAACCTAATTTTCTGTTGCTGGCATGAGAAAGAGCAATGCTACCACATCACTCTAGCAATACACAAATTAAACACCTTTTAAGAAAAAGAAATTGGACTCCACGTAGAAGTGCAGAAGAACTGCAGGACATCTTCAATAGGACTGGTGTAATGTGATATCAGAAGAAATCAGCTTTCTTCAGATAAGAAACAAAACAACAATGTCACTTTTTTTTTTGGTCTTTTTTATTTCCCCACAAATGTCAAAATTAAACTTTCTGACCACCATGCATGAATGCCTGGTCTCTTTACAGTGGTTCAGACAGTTGGAGGAAACCTGTGTTGCTGCTTGCATCTATTCCATTTGACAAACTTTATTTTAGTATACATAGTTAAGGATTCTAACAAGAAAAAGTTTCAAAAGGAATATAGACATGACAACGTGTGAATAAGAGTGGATTCTGTTAGTCCACGGGCAGCAGAAGACATCTCAGAGAGAGTTCCCTATGCAAAATTTAGTACTGATTTTCTATGATTTGGAAATGTTATCTTTTTTTTTTGGTAGATTAAATGAAACAAAGGTGCACACTAAATGTAATATTTCCTTTCCAATTATTAAAATAATATATTACAGAAAATTTAATTTGAAGAAGAGAAGAAATATCAATATGTGAAAAACTGAACCCTAGAGTTTTTGGAAGAGAGCTGAAGTTTAGTTAGCATGCTATCCAAAATTCCTGTAATTAAGAAAGTTACTGAAGAAAGTGTAGGCAGTTCAATAACATTCCCATCTCATAACTTCTGCATGATTACATTATTTTAGGCTTTGTTCAACAATGTCAAATCAGTTTTATTGACTTTAGGTTGTAATCTTTTTAAAGCTTTATAAATCATAATAAAACCTGCCTCACTTTTCCAGAGAAGAATTAGAGAAAAGTAAAAAGATCTTAATCAGCTACAATGAGAAAAAATACGATGTGGTATTTAAATAAGGCCAGGGGAGAAAGAGGCAGTGGCACAATTTTACTATTACAGAAAAGTTCCAAGACTGCACACTTTTATTTTCTAGCCAGTTTCTAAGAACATTATCTTGGAACAGTGTTGAGCTCTTCCCAGTGGTACTACGGGGCTGTGTTTTGGATTTGTGCTGAACATGGGGTTGATTAACACAGAGATGTTTTTGTTATTGCTGAGCTGGGCTTGCACAGAGCCAAAGCCTTTTTTGCTTTTCATACTGGCCATGTTGGTGAGGAAGCTGGGGGTGCTTGAGAAGGTAGGAGGGGGCACAGCCTGGATGAGTGACCCCAAGGGACCAAAGGGAATGCCAGACTGTATGGCATCATGCTCAATATATAAAGTGAAGGGAGGAAGGAGGAAGGAGAGGACATGCAGACTGATGGTGGTATCTTCCCCAGACACTGTTACCTGTGATGGGGCTCTGCTCTCCTGGAGGTGGCTGAACACCTGTCTGGCCATGGGAAGAAGTGAATTAACTCCTTGTTTTGCTTTCTTTGTGTGTGGCTTTTGCTTTCCCTGAGAAACTTTATCTCAACCCACAAGTTCTCTCTCTTTTACCCCTCCAATTCTTTCCCGAAAATCAGAATACCCCATGTTCCTTGCATTCCATGAGAACATGTTCCATGTTCTCTTGTTCTTTCCTACCTTGAAGAGTGCAGAAACATACAGATAATGAGGAAACCTGACAGCTGAATCTTAAACCCGTCAGTATATAGCAGAAGATAATTATACTCTCACTGTCTTTGATTTACACCCAAAATGTTCTCCATATGCTTTGCTGATGCAGATGTAATTGAATATTTGTATCCAGATATGGAATCTGGGAGGGATGTAAACTAGTGTATAAATTAAAACAGTTGCAGAGCTGGTGTATTTTGTGATTTCTGAGCTACAAAGTTGTGGCAGGGGACTGGACTTATTAGTTGGAAAGGGATTGTTAAAAATTGTGCACTGATGTGTGGTGAGATATTAAGGAGTCAGAGCTTTAAAGCCTAAAAAGGAAAGATTAGAGTGTATACAACTATGATGTCTGAAATTCTATTCTATCTCCAATGAAAACGTATTTTAAGATGTGATTGAAAGCCAGTATATACAAATAAAGTAGGTAATTTCATTTGTTTGCAAAGTAAAACATGCTTTACATGTCCTGAAAAATTCAATTTATTAATGGCACAGCTCCAGAAAGTAAGTGTCATGATACTGGGATGAACTTTCTTGTATGACTCACTTTCACAGTCAAAATGTACTGCTTTATTTCTGGTGGCTCTTTCTATCCCTGCTGGAACTGTTTTTCTTGTTGCTGTTTGTTTCAGAAGCTACGAGATACTGCAGAGGAGTGCTCTATTAAATGCTACCTCCAGGAAAAACTGAGACATTCTAATTATCCTCAGAATGCAACTACAGCTGTGCCAAACCTCTGACATTTACAGAGGTAAAAGCAGCTTGAAAGATTTGGGGTTTTGTTTTTCACTTTCATGCTTCTATCAGTAAAGTTGGATTTTATTTTTAGTGAAAATGTTGAAATGGTCTAAGTTCTGTATAGCTCAGAAATTAAAATTCTGTCTTCAGCATTGTTCAGAATAGTTTTCAAAAACTGGCTAACTGGCTTTTCTTAGGCTTTGAGCACACACCAGATTAAATATAAATCCTCAGACTTTCCTGAAATGTTATTTCCTTTTCTTATAGAAAATGTGGTCTGAAAATAATGGAAGATTATTTAAAAAGTCTGATAGTGTTCATTTCAAGGTTAGTACATTTTAGACTGGCTTTCAAACATCTGAGTGCTCACATTTCAACTGCAGATATAATAATCTCTAAGATTTTCAGAAATTACTATTATATTAAAAAAAAATCTTCAATCTAGGAAAGGTATTTTTAAATTCCTAATTATTTTATTAAATGAGAAAATGGAAGAAACTGGAGTGATATTTACCAAATGTCAGAAAATAAATATCAGAAGGTAAATTTTTATTTTCATTATTTATTTCCTTGCTTTATATACCTTCTGTACATTTCATAATTTTATCTCGCACAGAGTGGTGATAAAGAGATGGGGGAATATCTTGCAAATCCATGTATGTTTTGAACATCATGGTGGTGTTATACCTATGGCGAAGAACAAAAAGTATTTTGCTGAAAAGCAGAAAAAAATCAGTTTATAGTGCCTATCATGGTTAATTTTAAAACACATAGTAGAAATTACTTGGCAGTTTCTGCAAGATATTGACTGCTGTGGGAGGTGTTCAGCAGAGCCTTGAGATTAAACTGCAATCAGAGCCCACTGCTCCCCCAAGAACTGCCAGTTAATGTCCAATTAAACTTTCAGGATAAGAGTTACTGAATTCAAAGATTGAATTCTGGATCAGCACACACAGAAAGAGGAAGAATTGAGAGAATACATAGGTATTTAGAATAGCAAAAGTGTGGTCTTGGACTCAGAACTGGGATGGAGACAGAGTAGAACAGTTGAAATATTATAATATTTGCAAGATTAAAAAAATTTAAAAAATTCCATTTAGCACGATACAGTAATTTTTAAGCCTGAACCCATATACAGCAGAGACTGAACTAGTTTTTCTAGTTATTATTCTATTAGTTGCTCCTAATAGCACAGTTAAATTAGGATATTGCAGTTTCTTGGGAGTCAAAAAACCCTTAAAAGCAAATACCATATATGGTGGTGTAGAAAAAGAGAACGGTGAAGAGATATTTGTCTTTTCCCCCCACACTTCAAAATGAAAGCTGCAGTTAAAATGGTGCATGGATTTTATGCCTATTTGCACAAATACATGCATATTTATGTCATGCATTTCCCTGAAGTGTACCTGAGGCAAAGTGAACGCTGAAATCTAATTCATCCTTTTGCATAAATGTCTGAATTATGTCTTCCTCTTCTTGAATTTCTCTTTATCTTCATCTTAAATTCATAAAGGATCCAAAGAAAGTATCAGGACACTTTTACTCTAATAGCAGCTTTAAAAATGAATATTGCACTGGTCTCTATAAAGCTGCATTATATGAACATTTTTTATTGTTGATCAGGTTTTGAAGCACTCTGTTTTTCTGTAGTCCGTCTTCAGGTTAAACATCCTTTCTAGAAAACATGACTACTAATGTGCCTGCAAGTGTATGAAAAAATAAATTGTTCATGATCTGACCCATAAATAAATATTTATTCTTGGTAAGATACTACGCTGTTGTGTGACTTGGGAGAAACAACTCTGCCTTTGTATATTTCCTGACAGCTGTGAAACAATTGTACTTCAAAAGCCACAGATTTGAATTTCAAAATCATTTACAGGTTGGAAGCAGGGCTTTAATGTTTTTAAAACTTTAGAAGACAACTGAGAAAGAAGCTGAAAATGATTCTAAATGTCAGGAGAATAGTAATTTTCATATGTACAGGGCTTTAAAATTCTGATGTTCTTCTTTAAGAAAAGTTGGAATGAACACCTTAGTCCTCTTGGAACTAACTGGAGAAAAGGAATAATCCCAAAACTCCTGAGAGATCTGTAAAACGACAAGAGGCATGGACTCCGACCAGCAGAGAATCTGAATCCTTTATTCAGAGAAACCAAGTGGTTTTATACACTTTTCAAGACACAGTATTTCCTTATGTGGTAACTCTCACTAAGAGACCTACCACATGTTGCCACATCAGCAACATGCCTTCTTAATGTCCTTCAGCGGGGTGACCACTCGCTCTTCAGGGGTCTGGCAGCTTCCAGCAGGCTCCTCTGCACAGGGCTCTGCCACGTGGCACCTCCTGTCCCCGAGGTCGGGGGGAGACAAGTTTCTCTGTGCTGCCATGGTGCTCTGCAGGCACGTCCCACAGCCTGTAACTCAATTCTGTCCCATCCCTCCCCACAGAGACCTGCACAAGTCTGGCACCACTTCTGGCAGCAAAGCCAAAGTATGTCTATTGGGAGTGTGAAAGAATCCTTTCAGTGGTCACAGGCAAGTTTTCCATACTTGAGCTGTTACTGCAGCCCAGATGACAAGTCACGGTGACAAATCCATCCATTGCTTTGAAACCAGTGCCGGGGTAGAAGAATCAGATCTACCTACTGTACAGGAGTTGGATTTAGAAGTTATAGCAAACTATTGCTTTTATTTAGTCCTGTGGGTAACCTCCCCTTCCCTATTGTGTGGCTTTTTACAGGGCTGTGGCATGTGCCATAAGGTCCAGGAGGTCCAGGAGGAGGACAGCATGCTTGGCACAGAACATTATGAAAGTTAGGGATATATGGCAGTGAGGAACTGGCAGAGGTTGCCCAGACAAGCTGTAGATGTTCCTTCCTGGGCAATGAATGTACAAGGCAAGGCTGGATGGGGCTTTGAGCCACTTGGTCCAGTGGAAGGTATCCTTGCCCAGGGGCATTGAAAAGAGAAGAATTTAAGGACCCTTTCAATCCAAACCATATTATAGTTCTACAAATGTATCAAGTGAGACAGTAAGGAATTGAAGAACCTGGTCTTGCTCTAGTCTTTATCTATGCTCTTTGGAAAGCTGACAAAAGATATTAGGGACAGACAAGACAGTTTTGCTGGTTAAAAAGAATGAGTCAATGGAGCTGTAAACATTAGCCAGATGTTAGCCCAAGGTAGAATAATGAAATGGCTACTCTGTGAGTCTGATAAATAAGAATAGATAATATAAATGTAATTAGGCTTGTCACGATGGAGCTTCTTCTCAGACAAGTCAGCTTTTGCTTTGTTTTCAGCAGAGTTCAAGGTCTGGTTGATAAAGACACCTGTGTCACTATTGCCGCTGCCATCTCAGTGCAGCCTGCGGCGAGCCTTGCCTGCCTAGCACAGCCCTGTGCACCTCCTCAGAGCTGATGTGCCCTGCTAAGCCCAGCAGAGCCTGGCTGCAGCCAGGGGGGCTGTGTGGGGCAGGGACTGGGCTCCCTGTCCCTACTGATGGCACCTCCTCACTGCGGGCAGGAGAGCCTGGTGCCTTTTCCACCTTGGGAGCCAGAGGCTCTGGGGGCTCCTCCACGTCCTCAGCAGCTCCAGCTGGAGCTGCAGCAGCTGACAGCTCATCCTCTGTGGGACTCCCTGGGGCAGGAGAGGTGCTGGGCCTGGTGTCCCACATGAAGAAAGGTCAGCTCTGTGGTGGCTGCCACTGCCCATGCTCCTCTCTCTGAGCAAATAGAAAAAGATGTCGAGTGATGAGACAGCTGACCAAAACCCCCAGGCCCTGTCTCCTTGTGCTATTGGTGAGAAGGAGGGGGCCTGGGGGTAAAATGGTGTTTTAAAGACTTATTTTACTTCTCATTATTCTCCTCTGACTGTTAATAATAAATTTATACCTCTAAATTTGAACCTATTTTGCCCTTAGAGTGTTTTTTTCTCCCAGTCCTTAATGCATGAGCCTTTTGTTTATTCTTCCCACCTCTCCTCTGCCCAACTAAAACAAAAGAGGGTAAATGAATGACTTTTGTGAGTGCCTGATGTTTGGCCAGTGTCAGACCATGACACTTGGCATTTCATTTTTAGGAGAATTTTTATTGGCTTATGAAGTATATTTAAAATTTTACCCAATTTACCATGCATCAATTTTTTACTCACACTTTAAATATCTTGTTCTAAACTGGTAATTTTTTTTTTCCACAGGGGAAAGGATTTTACACAGTGAAACACATTCTTTGTTAGTAGAGAGTTGTTTTGACTTCCTTTTTAATGGTCTAGTATTTTTAGTCAGATTATTAGTTGTCCCTGGATGAGGAAAAGACTATTTGAATGGCTGTGCCTTTTAATCCAAATAATCCTGGTCTCTAAAGAGATTAACATAAACACATATAGTTGCTTCTTTTTGCCTCTGCTTCAGTGCTTTGGTTAGTTAGACTATATGCCATCTCTGATTTATAAAGAGCAAATCAAAAACAAAACTAAAACTCTGTGAAAGGAATGGCTAATTAAAACCATAACTACTGAGAAAGCAGCACGAACTGGGTCAAAAGTGGACTGTTTATTGTTCACAACACAGACTGGGTCAGAAAAGAATTATTGCTCACATAAGAGATAACTCAAGTATCTGTTTGCAAGCCTATGCAAGTTGATGTAGTATTGATGTTCTTACACAGACCCAGTGAACTTTTAAGCTGGGTAATTTGCTTGAGGAACAAATTCCGTGTGAAATAGACATCAATTAAAATTGTCAATGGGAACTACTCATTTGTGAGATACAGCAAATGGATATCATCTGGTAACTGACTGGGCTTATGCTGCTAAAATGTGAAATTAATCTGTTTTGTAGCCTCAGTAAACACTGATAGAAGAAACAATCAAAAGAGAATGGTTATTAAAATTTTTAAAAAATTATAATTGTTGCCCTCACTGATAAAGAGCCTTGCATGCAAATGTTACATAGTTAATTTATATTCCTCTTTTATTCTATCAGTCAGAGTCTTACAGTTTTGAACAGCAAATTCTGTCTTGTGTATTGGTCTGTGGTTCTGCCTCAAATCTTGCTGATAATTTACCAGTTGTTTAGTTAAGGTACATCAAATACTGTAGGGTTCAGGCCAGGATAGAATACAAATACATATAAGACACCTGAATTTACAGGGAATAAATAACTTCAGCTACTTGAATTCCAATAGCTTTCAAAAACAGACTCAAAAACTTCAGACTATGTACCCACAGGACAATGGTGGGCATGAAATATTACTTCAGCATGGTTGGAGTTTTCGCCAAAACAAATCATATTTTACACAAGTTCATACATTATTTTAGCGTGAAACATACTTTGTCAAAAGTTTTGTTTGGAAGACTTCTTCCACTGCTAAAAAAATTATGAAAGTAACTGGAATATGCATTTAAATCTCTCCACATTTTAGCTAGCTCTCCTGTAAAAAAAACAAACCAATACCAAACAGAATGCACTGAGGATTCAGCCAAACACTTTGATAAACAAAACACAGTTTCCAAGCATGAGGTATTGATCATAAGATGTATTTTCATTTACTTAAGGCAACCTGAAAAATTCATTGTTAGAAATAAAATACTTTGGTGCTTTATCATTATTACTCCAAGATGGTTAACTATAAGGTAGCTTGGTTTGCAAATTAAATGTCAAAATTCATTTAACACTGAAAATGTGTGCTGCCTATTGCAGAAAGCAAATAACTCTGGATTGCAGTGACTGGGGCACGGACCGAGATAGGCATGCAACCTGTATCACAACTGCTTTCCTGGCAAAAATCAAACTAATAAAATCTATTCTATTTTTAATATTAATAACAACAACAACAACAACAACAAAACAATTATTTTATATGATATTAATTTGCTAAATACATTGGAAATCTTGAAGTAAAAAACTGCAGAAATATTTCAGTCTTTGTTATAATATTCTTGAAATCTAGGCAGCTCACACTGCAGCACCTTGATGAGGTGCTGCGAATTTGAGTTTTTTAAGGGTCATTATAATAAGTAGTAAATTTCTCTTTCAAACCCTTGAATTCCAAGCCATACTTCATGTGAGTGAAATGCTAGGAGGCCCACAGAGTATAAAATACCAGGTACTCTCTTCATACATTCTGAGTTCAGCTCCCTACTCCAATTGGCTTGGGGGAGTTGTCAGAGACTGGAAAAAGGTGATCTGTTCTGAGACATCTTGGGGGCTTGGAATGTGTCACAGGGGGTGGGTCAGACCTTGCTTGGGTATGGTAGTATCCTACCCCTGATACCCCCCAGTCCCACAGTGTCTGTCAATCAGAACACACTGGAAGCAGTGCCAGTGTTACCTAACCCAGTCCCTGAGTGGCCAAGTAAGCAGAAATCCCACCAGGTAGGAAGACCCAGGATGGGCCAAAAAGGTTTAAGAATGGTCACCACGACGTAAGCACTTTGTCTTTTAACCCTACCTTCATCTTGGAGTTTTACTTCACTGGAATCCAGGAGTTGGTATCTATGTCTGTTTTTCTATATCTTTCCTGTCTTTCTGTTTTTCTCCTTTTCTTCATCTTTTTCTAAGCCTCTTCCCACGGAATGTAACATCAAATGGGTTTAAAGGTTTTCTATGTCCAATGGGCTAAGTCTATGCTCTGATAAGTGATGTTATGTTGTATGTACTCTTTCACCAATGTTCCTTAATTTCCTAAACTTTGCCAGTAAAGTTTGTGCATTTTTTACCTCTTGAGAATATCTCATTGGTATTTTCTCCTTTGCATCTACCCAGAGCAAAAGAATCTTGGTTTCACCTTGGAATTCAGTGCCCGGGTTGAAATAGGAGTGATCCTCTGAGTACACAATGGGGTATTGCAAATGGTGTTCATAACTTTGAAAGTAAAGAGGTTTGTTTAAAGGCATTGAGCACTGAAGAGAGGAGAGTTTGAATTCAGCCTTCAGCTTCTAATTTCAAGTCAATTCCTCTGCCAAGGAAATGAAAGATATGGATCATGTAGAAACTAGTCCCTGTTTTCCCATCACTTCCTGAAGATAAGAAAAGCCAAGTGATAAAAAACTGAGATATATTTTCCAATAACAGCTTCCTCTCTGATAAATCCCTAGTGTTAAATCAACCACCAAATGATGTCCAAAGAATAGAGGAGTGGTTTAAATAAGGACACTGTGATCTACTATCTCATAGGATGTTGTTTATTTGGACTTCAGCAAGGCCTTTGACACTGTCTCCCACAGCACACTCCTGGAAAAGCTGGCAGCCCATGGCTTGGACAGGAGCACTCTTTGCTGGGCTAAGAACTGCTGGATGGCTGGGCCCAGAGAGTGGTGGTGAATGGTGATGCATCCAGCTGGCAGCCAGTCACTAGGGGTGTTCCTCAGGGGTCTGTGCTGGGGCCAGTTTTTTATTGACAACATGGATGAGGGTATTGAGTCTTTCATTAGTAAATTTGCAGATGACACTAAGCTGGGAGCGTGTGTCGATCTGTTGGAAGGTAGGAGGGCTCTGCAGAGAGACCTGGAACGATTGGATGGATGGGCAGAGTCCAACAAGATGAAGTTTAGTCAGTCCAAGTGCCGAGTCCTGCATTTTGGCCACAATAACCCCCTGCAATGTTATAGGCTGGGGACAGAGTGGCTGGACAGTGCCCAGGCAGAAAGAGACCTGGTTTGACAGCCGATTGAACATCAACCAGCAGTGCAGTGTGCCCTGGTGGCCAAGAAGGCCAATGGCATCCTGGCCTGTATCAGGAATGGTGTGGCCAGCAGGACCAGGGAGCTCATTTTCCCCCTGTGCTTGGCACTGATGAGGCAACACCTTGAGTGCTGTGTCCAGTTCTGGGCCCCTCAGTTTAGGAAGGACGTTGAGATGCTGGAGCACATCCAGAGGAGAGCGACAAGGCTGGTGAGGGGCTTGGAACACAAGCCCTGTGAGGAACAAGTGAGGGAGCTGGGGCTGTTCAGCCTGGAGAAAAGGAGACTCAGAGGTGACCTTATCACTCTCTGCAGCTTCCTGAAGGGTGGCTGGAGTCGGGTGGGGGTTGGTCTCTTTCTCCAGGCAGCGACTGACAGAACGAGAGGACACAGTCTTAAGCTGCGCCAGGGAAATATAGCGTGGATATTAGGAAAGTTTAGTTAAGGAAAAATACTGGTAAAATACTGGAATTGTCTGCCCAGGGAGGTGGTGGAATCACCATCCCTGGATGTGTTTAAAAAAAGATTGGATGTGGCCCTTGGTGCCATGGTTTAGTGGGGGTGTTGGGGCATGGGTTGGACTCGATGATCTTGAAGGTCTCTTCCAACCTAGTGATCCTATGAGTCTGTGGTTCTGTGATAAGTCTAGTGTTAAACAGAAGCTGGTTTCCTCTACAGTGTCAGACAGGCATCAGCTGATGGCTTTTGTGGACAAGAGATTGTCACTTGCAGAGTTCTCTCATATCATTTCAGCACTGTAGCACAGTTGTCAATTTTGAGTATGGATGAATATATTACCTAGCTTGGATAGATTATGTTCTTAAAGTTTATAGAAAGGGAGTAAGAATACCTTGCTGTAGTGTTGAAGTGGTAGGGTTTCACTTGGACTGGAAAAGAAGGTAATTTATATGAGTCCCTAAAACATCTGCTAGCACTGAGTATCATTTAGGGATATAATTAGCTGAAAAGATCTGGTTAAGTAACAACAACCACCAACCAACCAAAACTCAGAGAAACAAACCCCAAAACGCACCAAAAAACTCCACATAAAATAATCCTTTTTTTGGTTTTGATTTTTTTTGTTTGGTTGCTTTTTTAATGGACTTAAATAAATGAGAACTTATATCAGGATTAATTCCTTCTACTAAGAGACAGAGATGGCTGACAGCGCCTTTGTGTTCCCTCTCAGATATTTTTTCTAAAAATTGTGTGTAGCAGCTGCTCTTTATTTGTGTGGAGTGACTATATACAATCAGGAACATCTCAGCTCTGTCTGTTGAAGTGGGTGATGGAAGTGCGAGCTATCATCTCTTTTAAAAGTCTTGATATTGGTAAAAGAAAAATAATGAACTACAGCAAATTGCGTAGTAAAGAACAACTGTAAGACACCACTTCATTGCTGTCTCTTCCAGGCACTGCTGCACCTTCTGACTAAGTCCTGAATCTGCCTGCAAACACAGCTAAAATATTTGCTCACATTGAGAGATAATTAATATGAAGTTTGAAGAAATAGCTCAGCATTTTTGCAGGAATTTCTGCTCTCTCTTTCCTATTTAAAAGGGAGAATCAGGAAGCATCATTTGATAGATTTCTGGGACGAAAATAAAGTGCAAACATGGCAATATTATATCTGAGAATCGTCTATTGGTTAAAATAAAAGGGGGAGGGGGATGGGAAAAGGAGCAGAGAGGGAAAAAGAGAAAAGGAGAAAGGAACAGAAGGCATGGGCAGCATTGCCACAAGGACCCTGGCAGTCTGTCGGTCCTACAGCTTGAGTTCCTAGGCATGTGGGTATTTGCCTTATTGTGGAGGCTTTCTCTGCCCTGACTGGCTGCCAGAAGAAGGGACAGGGAGGTTAGTGCAGTCTTTATAGGAATCTTTTGCCTCATGTGTGTGAGGTACAAGTAAAAATTAGATTAGTCCCTCTCATCTACACATCTAGCATTTCCACATTTGTACTATACTTCTTTCCCTCTCCCTACATCCACAAATGCCCTCCCTTTTAGTTTAATTCAAATTCACTAGAATCTAATGTCAATTATAGTCCATCCATCTAACTCTGAAATGCATAAATACTCTCCTTGATCCATCTTTTTGTTTGGACCGCTCGTAGTCCTGGGAGTGTATTGAGTGATTATCAAACAAGAGTGGAGTCTCTTAGGAGCCTAAGCAATGAGCAGTTGGGATGCTCTGTTGGTTTTTATCCCTATTTACTGGCCAATTTTCTGGCCAAACCAAATGGACCAATAGTTCACCAAAAGTGAACTATTCTTTTTTTCCTTATCTCTTAGCTAATTTCCAGAGACATATGAACATAAAATGATTTTGATGACATTTAATTGTAACTTGGATGAGTGCTAGGTTCGGCATCTGTTTGGAAGGTAGGTTTGCATTCCAGCCTCAGACAAAAATTGATTTCACATTAAGAATGCACAGCAGTAGGGCTATAAAATCTGTGAAGACATAAAAGAGTGCTCATAACCTTTTGACATGGGAAGCTCAGGCTGCCAAACTTTGAAATTTCAAGGACAGAGTGATTTCTCAAAGAGATTTAAGGCCTGATCTAGACTGAATGGTTGAGAAAATGAGTAATTGGCCATCTGTGGCTTGCAGGACAGAATCAGCAGAAGAAGAATAATACAAAATACAAATACTTTACAAAGAAACTGGCTGAAATTAGCCAGTAGGCTTTTCATTCTTATGTCTTCACACGGCAGAAGACACATTCATGAACAAGAAAGCAATTTGTGAGTTGGGAGAAAAGAAACACAGAAGTTTTGTGTTGCAAAGGAGATCATCACTCTGTGCACAGGTACCTGGTGCTTTTAATATCATGAAAATAGCTGGCCAGTTAAAGAAACATAGGCAGATATAGAAATAACTCAGACCTCCATATGGTCTTTTACTACCTACAAGGTAGTAAAATTCAAGGTACAATATCCCTGGTTTGTGCTGAAATTCTATTTCAAAGTCTGACAGGTAGCACACTTGGATTTGGAAACCTTTTGCCAGTTTGTTGTGCATACTTGGCTTACATGGGCAGAGTCAGTGCTTCTGTCAGTCAAGAGTACGAGCAAATCACTTGGGGATCTCAGGGAATTGATTCTGAGATCTCTTCTGGTTTAGCATGAAGGAGGAAGAAAAAGTGCTCGAATTAAAGAAGCTTTGTTTTGATTGGTTTTGGAGAGTTATATTATAAAGGACATCTGTGATATATTTTATGCTTTGCTTTTATTGCTGTTTTCCTGAAACAACCTGTTACAGTGAGAAGAAAGAAACCGGAATGTGCAGAGTAGAGCCTGGAAGTGAGGACCACTTGAAGCTAAAGGGTTTTTTTACTAAGGAACACAGATTAATAAGGACAAGAAGTCCTTAAATCTGCTTATTTAGCATTACAGATAACTAATATATATATATATATATACTTTTAGTCTAGAAGGGCCCATGGTACATCTGTATTATACGTCCCTGCAAAATACAAGTCCAAAGTGTTCTCCTGAGAACCCAAGCCAAAAGTGAAGTCTGTGGTAGATGAAACAGAGAGCTGAAGCCCCTAATTTTTAGCATTACAGGAAGAATGAGAGCAGAGGCTGTGTACTCAGTCCACACAAAACAAGAGGTGCTTAAGAGTTACTGCTGTGATGTGGCTTGAGTAGGAAACTCAGCAATGTTCATTTTATAGTTTCTACTTACCTGAATTTCTTTGTGCAGTAAACCAAGAGGTTTTTGAGTATGTCAAAAGTATTTGTGTAGTCCCCTGTGACTCAGATGAAATCCTGCTAGACCCTTACTGTCTGATGACAGAACTTCAATGTTCAGTTCAGAAAAAAATCAGGTATCTCCCCTCTCCTTAATCTCTCTAGGGGATTTTAAAAACTATTCACTTTGCAGTATTCTGTTAATAACTATGCAACATTCTGTTAATAACTAGCTGCTGTTTTGTTCAGCTGCAGCTATATAAAGTAAGCCAAGAAAAAACAAATATTATTTCCAGGTGAACAGATATTAATGTCTTCACCCAATTTTATTTCCAGTTCCTGCTCTACTAAACTCCCACTGAAGTCAGCAAGTATGCCTAAGTAAAGAACAAATAATTACTAATTAAATGCCTTAAGTTTTGTTTCAGGGCAAGGAAATGACTTTTGGATTGCTGATCAGCCAAGCTTTTCTAGAGAGAGAAAATATTCAGATTTCTATATATAAAAAATCCAATGTGTAGAATTAAAAATAAGTTAAAAGATATCCATCTCTGAAGCATTGCAACTCTCATGAGAAATACAGGTAAATATTTTTAATAATTATTTTTATTTCTATAATGGTTATACTTTTAGGGGGAGAAAAAGGTGATCAAGGGCTCATTCATGTATGAATTAATATACCATCATATAACTAACCTACAGTTCCTATCAAAGAAAAATATTGTTTTGCTTTTTTTAGAAGGGGTTAAAATTAAAAGCAGTCTCGCTTGTGAGTGTATTGTCTAATCACCATTTTGGGAGGTGTAAACTGAAGCATGCATTAGTACTGCTCTCAGACACTGAGCCATCTGTCAATATCAAGAAGCAGTTTTGAACTTGGTCATGAAGTGAATTTGGGACAATGTTGTTTTGACCTGGTTTGATTTTATAACACAGGAATGATTGTTTTATATCCTATGATTCCAGTTAGCAGCAGCTCTCCTCTTGCCACTTCTCCTGTTATTGGTGGTTTGAATTTGAATGTTTTGAAAAGAATATGTATTTTGTTTCCCTTTTGCAGAGTCCCAAAGTAAATGCTCCAGGAGTGTGGTGGCAGAGAAAGCACGAGAGTTAAAGTTTCCTGTATGTTGTGCTCTTCTCAACTGCTTCCAGGACCTCTGATTGATTGTTTGATTAGTCCTTTTAGTTAGGAAGATAGCAGGAGTTCTAGATTAAATGGGAGAGATTAATTATAAGCTAGTGATCAACAGAGGGTTGCAAAGACCTCGTTGCAGTCGTGCCAATGCAGTCACTCAGAATTAAGATTTATGTGGTTGCATGCAATGGATGTGCAATGGAATGTATATATTTGCTGCTTTTTTTATACAATCTACAGATAGGCTATCCTGTGATTTCTAGTTTGTGCTGATTACCTATTGAGTTTTGATGTTAAACAAGGTTCTGTTTGGGTACTTCTGGAAAGCTAAGTATGGTAACAAGATATGGAAAGTATCTAATGGGAGGTTCAACACTTAAAGCGTTCATTTAGCTTTGAGAAATAAAGTGGTGATGGTGATAATAGTTAAAACCATTTGTCATCTTCACATCAAGGTGTTTCTTGGATAACGTGGATATGAAAGTAAGTAGCATTCAATGTCATCTTAGATTTGGCTCCAGTTATAGACTACAACAGCTTAAAGCTGTTTTGTTTCAGCTTGTTTTCAGTAGGGTTGTATCACATTATCTGTTGTGGCGCAATCTCAATACCCCCAAGTGCTCCTTGATGCTTTTTCTTCCGGATTTAATAGTTAGCATGGAGAACCTAGCATAGGGAGGAATCCTATCAGGACTTCACCAATGAAATTGACCTAAAACAAATGGGTGTTCAATGCATCAATCAACTTTTGTATATTCCAATACTTGCCAGAGCTGGGAAAAAACATCTTCATTCATCATATCACCTTTTGTATTATTAATACAGAGTTACTGTGTGTTTTTCAAAGGTGTAACTCCAGGACAGAGTTGGACAGTTTGCATCATGACCAATGCATTGAATATGATTTCAAAAATGTTAAGGGAGGAAAAGTTCAATGAAATATTTCAGGGTAGACCACGGAATCAGAATTTTATATGAACATTCACCTATAATATTAAAGCTGATTGCTATAAAACAAGTTGACACAAGTTAATTTGATATTAAAGTTAAAAACTCGTGAGGCACTGGTTCTTCAGTCTCCAAATGGCGAAAGAACACATATCCATTTCAAGATTGGTTTAGGGTTTTACTCTTCAGACATGAAGAAAATGCTAGCCTAATATTTAAATGTTTTAAAAAGAGAGATGTCTGTAGGATATCAGATGACTAGCTCTTGGGATTTTGGTGGGTTTTGTTTATTTGTTTCATTTGGTTTTTTCCTTTTTTCTTTTTTTTTTTAAATTGATGGAAAAGTGGAAAGACAGGGTCAATGCCTGCTGAGCTGTTTCCAACTACTCACGGATCTGTATCTCTAATTGCAGTGCTAGTTCCAACAAACTGCTTTGCCTGTAGGCAAATTTTCACTTTTCAAACATTGTCAGCATGCCTAGGGATTTAACTTGAGGTGAAACTCAGGCTGATTATATTTATATTTTAACCTGAACTTGTCAATATGAGTCCGGGGATCAATATCTGGAGTTCCACCTTCTTTACTCAGGATTTTATCCCTTTTATTTACATATGAAGAAGACAGAGTGCAAATCAATGTGCTATGCCTAACAGAGTTTGAACAAACAAATGTCTGTTTGCTGATTGTCAGGTACTGCTGCAGTTCCTAGTTTTCCACTCACAGCTAGACCTTGGCTCACCAAGTTCTTGTAACACAGACACAGAAATAGCAGTTAGATTTCTGACTGTAACATGTCACACACACGTGTGCTGCCCGAGGGTTTGTTTATGTTTCCCAGGAGTAAATAACCCTGAGAACCCATAAGCTTGTATACTCTGCTATTTTTTTCGTATTTGGTGAAACAGAAGCAGGAATAGAAGGAAGCCCTGAAGCATAGATCATGTTATTTTGTTCAGTAACAGGCATGGAACATGATCAGCCAGAGAGAGCAGTGTGGCAGAATCACAGGAGACACTGGGTAAAACCTCCACTGGCATCTCTCATGTCCTGAGATCTGTGTTCCTGAGGTCACACAACTCATATCTTCCCTGAACCTTATTAGACTGCTTGTGCAGGACCATCCGTATGCTAATGAGATCTTTGAAATGCTTTCCATGCTTTTGTTATTTTAACTTCCTAGCACATATCAGAAAGACCAGATTCTCCTTTATTATTTTACTACCTCTTAGCAGCAGTAGCCTGGGTGGCAGTTTAGAGTGAGTGGAATAAAAATTCAGTGTACTGCTAATGACTCTATACAAAGGCCTCTCTTTTTCTTGGCTTTTTTTTTAAACTTCTTTTTTTTGACAGGAGTGATCTCTATTTCATCTCTGCTACAAGCAGTGCTTTGTGGCCAGTTCATAACTGCCTGGAGAAAGCCTAAAGGAGATGTGATAAAACCAGACTATACAGCAAAACATCTTCTATAAACACACAACATGCACAAAGAAATAATTTGAAGTATGAGGGGGAAATGTCAAATAGGATGTCTGAAAACCAATTTGGCTTAAAATTCAAGCATGTATATGTGCATTTGCCAGCTTTCTATTTATCCTTGGAGGGAAGGCAGACATCAATCATACCTGCATGTCAGCTACTGTCAGCAATGCCAGAATTCTTCACTGGACTTTCTCATCTGGCACAAGTTAATTTAGAATGTATTAATGTAAGAACTGTTGCTGTGATTTTTCTTTATAGGCACACAAAAATTACTTCACTTAAATATATGCTATGAAATTGAATAATTCCTCCTAAGTTGCTATTGATCCAAGCTTGCCTTCATTCAAATGTTCCTACTTATTAGGAATTACTTTCTTTTTATGATTAGAACACTTTGGTAGATTCTATAGCTAGAAGAGTCTTTTAAAGATGAACTTATGTGTTTATGTGCTCTGAAACAAATATATTAAAAGCACCTTTCACAGGTCTTAGATCTTAGAGGTCTTTTCCAGTGTAGATGATTCCATGATTCTAAGCATGTCCGCAATGCTGTGGTTAAAAAGATAAGTTTTCCTCATGTCTAAATGAAAGATTGCTTCTGACCTCTCAGATATGCAATATTTAATCCCATTACTCCCCAGTGGAGAACTCTTACTTACTATTAGTTAATAACAAATTTGACGTATTTCTAAATCTGTTGTCGTGTGATTTGTCCTTTCATTTTTCTCTGAACTTAGGAAGATGATTTCTTTCTGTTTGGGCCAGATTTTGTCTTATTTTGTCAGACCTTATTCCATTTGATATTTTTTAAACTCCTTTTAAGCACAAACTGAGGTTCTCGTGGGGCCCTGGCTTTAAGAGGAGCACAGGACAATATTGAATTATGAAGCACAGAAGCATCTAGTTTATGGTATGTGTCTATGATGTTAAGTGTACATTTAAATGAATGTTCAATGAATTGAGTACTTACTAATTTTCAGCTTTTCACTGTTCATTGTCAGGCTTGGAGCAGACTTTGACAAATAAAACTGTAACAGTTACTTTAAATTGCTTTAGCCACAATAAGTACTGCCTATTCAGCCTTCACGTGCTATATCTGAGTGCTTTTAAAAAATGCGTAGTCAGTTGTAACAAAATCTATGATGCTGGCATTGCTGTGCTCTCTTATGTCTTGTAAAGGGTGTAATACAAATGTTTGCAAAAGCCTCTGTACCTATTGAAACTCCAAGGGGTAATCCTGTTCAAACTAGACCATCAGAACTTGGGTAGCTGTCTAAAAAAGTTTTGCAACTTTTGTTCTTCTAAAGACAGAGTGTTTAGTTGTTCCTTTTTCATTTTGGTGGTTGTTTTTTTTTTTTTTNTTTTTTTTTTTTTTTGTCTGGACCTGAAGTCTCCTTCCTTTATTTAACAGTGGTGTACTACATTCTTCTGGAGTTAGCATGCTTCCTGTGGCATTCCATCATTGTGTCAAGGTGGTGCTTTACAATATTTTTCACTTTTTCTGCCTCATATATCAAACTGTAGAAGTTATCCATAAGGCATAGCTATCATTCTGTAAAATTTTTAGTAATGCTCTCATTTTTATCTGAGAGCTAGAAATACCTAAAGTAATAAAAAATATTTTCTACTTCATATTTGCTTTGGTGCTCATTCTCTCCCTGTCAGTGTCTATATGTTATAGTAGGTGAGATTTATACATCCCCTTACTTGGCATTTTGGGAAAGCCATGCAAGAACCCGAGACTGTGAAATTATTCCTCTTTTCAGGATTAAAAAAATATATATTATTTCAACTCACAAAACTTTCCATTGAATGTATCATATATGCTCTATTTGAACATAAATCAACACTTTGTTGAATGGTTTCTGTTCTCTGCATGCTCTTTTTTTTCTGTACAGATTCTTACATTCTCCTGTTTCTCCAGTTCTGAAGATCATTAAGTTTCACAGTATACTTGCAGAGAATTATTTTATTCAGAAGAGAACAGAATGAAAAATCTGCACTTTATTTACTATTCAGTTGAATTGTGTCATTTATCTGCAAATTCAGTCCTCTAAGTAATTAAAATAATCATGAGGAGAATACAAAATAAATCTGTCCTATTTTAAAGTAATAATTTGCATTCAAATCAATTTAAACTGTCATATAGCTTAAAAAAATCTTGAAATCTGAATACCAGAGCTTTTAACAATCTATTCTGGAGATTTTACCTCCATGTTCAATGTTACTTCCATGCAGCCAATATCTTTCTGTGATCACTAAAATGTCATGTTTTCAAGGTCATCTGTTTGATACCTCACTTCATTCTTCATGAGGTGCAAGTTAACTTCAAAGAACATAAAGGATGTCCATCTCCATTGGGCTGAGCCTGTAACTCATTTGTTAAAACGTCTGAAATATGAGAAGTATGACTAAACCAGAATTATTCAGTTGTGTGATCATTAACAGAAGTCTAATAGTACTGTACAATATTTGCATCTATTTCCCAAACGCTCCCACATTGACTCCTCCATATTATTGACTCCCATATATTGTCACAGACTGATGAAAAAGGCTTTGGAAAAGTTAATGCAAATATTGGCAGGTTATTTCAGTGTCTCCTAGTCTGGAAAGGTACACAGATTTAAATTTCTTTTTTGTATGGAGGCACTCTGTCCAGTATTAGCAATTCAAATAAGGAGCTGTGCTTCATACCAGAGAGCAAGAACTGTCAAGGTTTCAAAGTTAATTAGACTAAACAGACAACTAATTACATCTTATTAAAATGTAAAGGACCTGTGACAAATTGCACTAATTGCATGTTCTTATATATCTGAAGAGGTCAGGCTACTTAAAAAGCATGTTGTTAATGGAAGACAAATGTAGTTTTATATGCTTGATAGGAATATTATAAACTGCATTATTTATGACTCTGGTAGGAACACTTAATAATTTTAAGCTTTAAATCAAACTGTTCATTAAGCCAGGGAGTCAGCACACAGTCCTGAAAATAGTCTGTAAAAACCTGCTGCCAATGTAATAATAATCTGAAGGTCTGTTGTTCCCCACCACCTCCTCCCCACTTGGCAGTACAGATATACTATTATTTTAAAGTATGTAAACCCTAAGGGAGTCAGAGCTCTTTGAAGTTTTCCCCTACTGTCCCAATCAAATAGCACAAAAAATTTTATCATATTAATATTTTCAAGAATTATGTAAAAACCAACCACTCTCAGGTCTAAACGTTTGCAACTCTATGTGATAATTACCAGTAAAATGAAGAAGAATGAAATAGTGGATAATAGGACAAAGAATACAGAGGAAAGGTGAGGAAATCTCCTAAAATCATTGCAGAGGTTGCTGTTAAATTACTGCACTATTGCATTTCTGACTAGATACACTAATATTTAAAGTACTGATTATCTTCTGTTTAAATGCTTTAGAGTAAGTGTAAAAGCTGGGGTATTTATGACCTGCAAAAGAACCAAGCCAAGACTAATGCAAGAGTGAAGATTTGCTATGAGGGAACAAAAAGTAGATGCCATTTCAAATCACAACCAACACAGAAGGACACAGAATCACATTTAGAAAGCCTTTGTCACAGGCTTGGGAGGACATTATTTCTTAGACTGCTCTTAGGATAAAAATCAGTGCTCAGAAATACATCTGGAGTGAAAGCCAAGAACACCACAGTGATGTTAAATTTATAATGCTTGCACAGGGAGGCAAGCATACTTGCTAAGACAGACATTTGAAATCACAAACCTTCCCAGACACTTCAATGGCAGAGAACATGGAAGACAGTGTTAGAAATTTTGTGGTACTGTAAGAGCATTACAGATAACAATATGCAAGAGTAGCTTTAATTTCAGGTAGTGGGAAGAACAGTAATGTCCATGATCCTCTGAGTTTTTAGGGGGAAAGATGATATGGCTGAGTATGATGTTCAGTGTACATTACATTTTCCTTTGATCTTAACAGTTATTACATTTCAAGTATATTATTCTTGATTTCTTGAACATTTCTCCCCTGATAAATTAATGTCTAGATCAAAAATTATTCTTGCTGATGCTGGCAGTTTGTAGGAGTCCCAGGAATCCAACCATTGTAGAGCCTAATTGCTTCCAAGTTAGTGAAAGTTCATTAGTTTGGGGTTTTTTTCTGACAGCAAAAGCATGTAGTTTTTATTGAAATACATTGTTTTGGCTGAATAGATACCAGTTTCAAATCTGAGTAAACTCTAGAAAATAATCTTTAGTAGGAGAGATGTGTTTTGATATGGAACCCTTCATACTTACTGAAAATAAAATAAACCCCACAAAGCTAAAGAAATAGGACAGAACCATGAGTGTGATAAATACAGAGACTTAGATTCCATTTCTAATAAAAAATATTCTTCCTTGCAAGCATAAAAAATGGTAAAACAAAGCATTTTTGTTTTCTTCTGAGTTTAAAGTAAAGGAATACAGAATCAACTGGACTGGAAAAGACCTCTGAGATGATCCAAACTATGATCAAACACAACCTTCTCAACTAGACCATGGCACTAAATGCCACATCCAGTCTTTCCTTAAACACCTCCAAATAAAAAAGCGTTGGATTTGGTTGATTTTGGTGTGGGGTGTGTGTATGTTTTTCTTCTTCTTTCTTCTTTTTTTTTTGTTTGCTTTGTTTTGTTTGTTTTGTTTTTTTTTTTGGTTTGTATAAAATCTCCATACCTGGTAAACATATGAAGAATGTCCTGTGAAATTTCTTTGGTCAACTCAGCCATGCTGAATTGTACAAGGTAGATACAGTGCATGTTTAGGACAGCATAACTGAAACAGCCAATATATGATTTGACTGCAGCATAACTTTCTGAGAACTTGCCTTTTGCTATGCTATTTCACTTGGTGTATGCTGTGCATGAACTATTATACATAATAAGTCAGTGCATTATATAAATTATAATGTTTAAAATCTTGATTACAACTTTTCCCTGTAGTTGATGAGAATCTTCTACTTTGCAAGACAGTTCACTTTTAAGTCCATTCCATTTTGGCAGTTGTTTTGATTACATAGCCTTAAATTAAAAAAAAAAATATTTTGGATTCAACAGATATTTCTTGCTAACTTGATAGGCTGTGGTGTTGCCGGAATGAAATTTGTGTAATGTTTCTAAAAGCTAATATTGTTTGTGTTTTCTCTGGCTGTGCACCTCTGGTCATGTTTCTGCAACACACTTTTCTTCGTTAAAGGGAGAGGCTAAAATCATCTTTTTGATTTTTGAAATGGGTAAGAGTGATATCCTAATTTCATTTAAGGTATGAATCTATAGATATATTTCCTAATGTCTTGGCTGCATCAGAAAATCAAGTATGGTTATTAATGGTGAATACAGTTATATAAAATGTAGAAGAATGAGAGAGTGGAAATCATTCAATACAAATGGATGTATTTTGATTACTGATAGAATAATTTAAGTGCTTTGAACTGTGCAGCTAAGTAATCCTTAACCTTTCAATATAGGGTACAAACAGAAAGCCAATTAAATATAAGATGAAATATGTCATTTTATAGCCTCCTGACTTACAATAAGAATATTCAAATATATAATTAGAAGATTTTCTTAGATAGTCTTCTGAAAGCAAAAAGTCAATGTGGTTTTACACTCTCCTTATTTTCAAGACCTCATAATTGGTTTATCTAGTATATTGCTATGCTGATAAAAATGTTCAGTCCCTGTACAATGCTATGTCAAACCTCTCCTTGTTATGAGAAGTGCATCAGGAAAAATACTTTTTTTCACTGCTTTCTCATATTTATCCCCTAGGGCTGTAGTTTAATTGGCCTATGAACAACTTCACACTGAAGAATGTATGACAAGTCTTGCAGCTACACAGTAGTACCTCTTAGCCAGATGTTCCATGATCCTTTCTTGCCATCAACAGTACTAGAGCTACATTCCTTCATGTTCCTGATTTTTCACATGAGTATCACCTTAGCTGGCCTTTGGCGCTTAATGAAGGTACTGAGGTTACATTAGCTTCTAGTTAATGAGCTGTCATGGAGTGCTGTTAATTAATCTAACTTTAACCACATGTGAAAGCCATACAGACTCTGCATTAATATAAATTTGTGAAAAAATTAGTTTTCTGTGAGACTGTCTCTCCTTAACTGACCTGTGCAGTAGCAAAAAGAAATTAGCTACCTCAGCAACAATTAAGTTATGTATGCATAATCTTAATACAATACTGGTAGGAGCACCTTTTATCATTTTCCAAAGAGAGGACTGCAGCAGAAGTCTAAACTTGAAATACTGGTATGCCCTGCACCAAAAATGTATACACAAATGGCACCTGAGTAGATTGAAACAGAAGTCATTGGTGGAATGAAATCTTCTGGAATGATTAGGTTATACTCCTCAGTATGTAGGGCTTACGGATAGCTGCCAAAATAAATCCATGCAGAGAGGAAGGAGGAAATTGCTGTTTCTGAATGGCAGCCTCTGGCTCTGCTCCCCAGAGAAGATGTCAGGACCAGTGACGATGAGTTTCAGGGTCTGACAAGGATAATAAATTGGTCCAAAATAACCCAAACCTGGTGAACCCTTGGGTGTTCTGCATGATGTGTGAGTCTGACATGATTTCTGTGCACACCTCTTGCATCCAGGGAGGGAGACAAAGGACTGTCCAGCAGGCAGAGTTTA
Organism: Drymodes brunneopygia; assembly: GCA_013400955.1. Classification (NCBI taxonomy): domain Eukaryota; kingdom Metazoa; phylum Chordata; class Aves; order Passeriformes; family Petroicidae; genus Drymodes; species Drymodes brunneopygia. The sequence goes on along the minus strand of VZTZ01013578.1, from coordinate 601,792 downwards.
TCGTAGTGTTACAACAGGTTACGGTGTTAAAGCTAATTAATTGACTTTAGCCTGACTTCTTTGGATTAGATTGGAGACCAGAGAGAGCAAGCAATTTACTGATATTGCTAGATATGCATTTTTAAGAAATTGGTCAGTAATAATATAGGCAGACAGAAAACTTGCACGATCTATGTGACATCTCTTGTAATTCTATCACTGCAAAAGTAATTCTGAGTGTGATGAAAACATTCCAGTCTTAATATAATACATAGTGGTAACATACTATATCAGGCAAATGAAAGCATTACACATATAGTGGAAATGCAGGCTGCATGCATGTGATACACATACAGTCTCACTATACAATTTGCAAAAGGGAATAGAGTTATTCAGACATACAATGTTGGCCTTTTAATTCCAGATATTTTCACCAAAAAAATTTGTTCCTTCTTATGGACAGACAGGACTAGATACTTACGTTTCTTGCAAATCAGTTTGCAGCCAGATAGATCAATTTACAACTCCACAGATAAATTACTTTTGTGTAGCATGTTACAATTCTGTTCAGAGATTGCTTTCTTCTTCACAGTATTTGGCTTCACCAGACTATTGCAAATTTGTAATGAAATTCATAGAATTTTATAGAGTTTCTTGTGATGGTCTCCAGAGTATCAATATTCAACTAGACAGTGAAAAGAAAAGTAGACAGATATAATTTTCTCCTATTATGTAAGTCCATACCCTGCAGAATTAATTCAGAAAGTCAGACTTATTTTGTGTCTACCTGTCTTTTCTTATTCCTGCAAATTTGAACTGTTGACTTTCTGTGCAACATAAAACACTCCCTAATTTCCTCTTGTTTTACATTAATCCCTGTTCCAAAGTCACAGATGATTTGTAAATAACAATGTTTTATTTTTTGCACATTTTGTTATGGGATAGCAAATGCTAAAAATTATTGCCTCTTTTGAAGTAACTGCATAAAAACAATTTAACAAGAAATCCTTAGAATATTGTAACAATCTGCATGTGTCTCTTAATGCTGGAGAGAAGTAGTTTTTCCCATATTTGCAATAAATTTAAAGACATTTATTCTCTATGGCCTTAACCCAAATGCATTGCTCAGTTTAATGTCCTCATTTCTGCATCTGCAAAATGGTCACTTGACTAATATACATGGCTTGGGATGCTCTGTCTGGGTGCTGTGACTCAAGTACCAACATTTATTTGTCACTATAAGGGATAAAAATTTCTTTGTTTTGCACATTTTCAAAGCTTAACTACATGGCAATTTCACTGTCAGAATGTAATTTGGCAAATAGAGTGAATTCAGGTATGGAGCCCTTGGTTCCTCTTTCAGTTTAATTCTTTACAAAGCCTCTTATTTTCATCTTGGATTCTTCTCTCCCATTCTTGGTAAACTCTTTAATGATAGTCTGCAGTTCTTTCCTTAAGCCTGACAGATATTTGCAGTGGCAACATGCTGAAATTATAATTGAAATGATCATCCTTATCATCTGCATATATCCCCACACTGCGATCATTAATTTATTCTGGTTTGCTGTCTTAGTAAATTAAAACTGATTCATACCTTGTAAATATAATCAAAGACAACAGCTGCCCTCTTCTGTATCTTTAATAGAACTGAATCTTCTCAGCAATCTTTTAGCCTGGAAAAATTACTATTTTATTTCAAGACTAAATCTGTTCTTTTTTGTGTCAGTTTGATGACAATGAATAAACCATTTGAGTCTAGTTACAAAATGCTGCCATTACAGAGGCTCCACAGTATAAACTTTGATTTCCAATAAAAGCAGGACTAAAATCACAATTTGATACTTTAATGGTTGGATTGAATCTCTAAATTCAACACAACAGCTTTTCAAGGGACAGTTGGATTTTCTAGTCTTCCAATAAAATATTCATAAAACTCTTCAGCAGAAACATTTTAAAAGGATCTTAGAACTGCTACTTTGATTTTAGTCTGTCTCGGCTTTCCATAGCTAAGTAAATAGTAGTTCTCACTAATTTTTAGCTGATGATGTTCTGAAGGTTTCTTGGGCATAGATCTTTTCTGAAAGAAACTTCCCTGTTTTGGAATAGCCATGCCAATTTTGGTTAAGATTAAGCAACAAGACTTTCTTGCTCCATATTTTTGAGGCACAGTGTGTTAAGGCAACAGAATCACAGGAAATGCCATGTGTGCCTGTCTTTCAGTACAGAATTTCATTAATTTTCCAACATCAAGCATAGTAAAGGGACTCTCTCTACTCAGTGCAAAGAGTTCATTTTAGCTCTAAAATGAACTTAAATATACAGGTTGAAGCTGACAGATTGAATAAAGGACACAAGTCTTCCTTTCTGTTTTCTGTTTCCTTAAGCCTTTCCAATCTGTAGGTTTTATTATCTCTCTCTGGTTACTGCACTGCATCAAATGTTAGAAAGGTCAATAAAATCTCTTATCTATTGAAGTCAATAGCAAATAGCATTAGCAGGATGCATATCTCGCCTCTCATTTCATGGAATACCTCCCTGGTAGTTATTTTTTTAAATTATTGTTGAATTTCTTTTAGTTTAGAAATTTGGGCCAGTCAGTCCTGGCTGCTGTTTATAATCTGAAGATTGAAAACCTGATTTCTAGAGGAGTAAGACTTGTCTCTGAGCAAGAAAACACGCATTTATTAATGTATATTTAACACTTTCAAAACAACACGATGTACTGTAAGATTCCTAAGATGGAAAGGTATTATAAAAATGACAGACTTCTACAAAAGCTGTGAAATAGTCTCCCATCAAAATTATTTGTCGATGTCTCAGAAAACAGAATCTGTGCCCTTAACTGAAATGAGTGGTTTTTCATCTCAGAGATGTGAAGGACAATATTTGGTGCAGAAATATTGACCACCCCATAGTACCTTTCCTCCATCCCTATAACAAGCCCTCCATTATCATCAGCAGGCAAACAGCTGCTGGCTCTATTTTTCCTGCTGTGTACTACTCTAACTGCAAAGAAGGAAAAATTATGTTCTCTGAGTTAAGCATGATCCAAGACCTGTGAAAAGCTGGATCTTTCATAGTCCTTGATCTATGCAAAGTTTATGAGAGGAAGAAATTGGCTCCCACTCAGTGAGAAACGGTGGCAATTAGGAGTTAGGCACTGCTGTCTCTCAAATCAGCACTGAGTGCTTTTCCTTACAGAAGGAAATATGCAAGACTTTGTTTCTATCAGGCTCTTGCACCCTGTGTGCTGTTAAATCCTGGTGGAGGGTTTCTAGCACATTAGTGGCTGCATGTAGAAAGCTCCTATGTGACTGCAGGAAGCGCACTGCATAGTGTTCCTTTCATATGATAGGCGATGATGGAGAGTGAGTGTGACAGGGAACAGATGTACAAGGGTGGGAAACTTCAATGGGAAAGGCAAAGAATGAGTTTCTTCCACTTCATTTATACAGGGAAATATTTAAGAACTTGTCTGCTTGGCTGGCTCTGAGATTTCTGAAAGTCAAGCTGAGTTGTACCCTTGTTTTCCACTGACTCTTGTGGTAGCTGGTCCAGAGTTGGTAGAAATGGGGGTAATGCACTGGACAGGTGAATGAATGAAAGCAAAGATTTGTTCATTAGATTTTGAAACAATATTTTTAACCATATGGTTTAAAAGGTATTCAGGATGCTTTCTACTACCAATTAATGAAAAAGCCCAAAATTGGTGGGGCTGGAGGTTTGAGACTGTATTACTCTTTAAGCAGTCACTAAGTAATGTATAAAACAACATTAATACAATTTAAAACTCTTTAAAATAAAAACTATCCTCTCTTACATGCTCCAAAGTACTGCCTCAGATTTTTAATTGTTCTGTGAACTGCTAAAGTCTTACTTTGCAGAAGTTCTCTGATTATCTTCCAGTGATAATCCTACTGTTGCCATCAGATCGAAATGATTGTGAATGTGAATGCACAGCTCTGCCATTTAAGCAAGTGCTGTACCTCTCTGTCTGGTCACTGATAGTTGTATGAGCTCTTCAGCAGGTGTTTCCAAGCAGGTAATGTCCACACAGCTCTTGGTGGCAAGGTTTGCAGTGGGACTTACCAAACTGTTACTAGGTCACCCTTATCTGCTGGCTCAGTAAAAAGACTTTCATGGAAACTAGAAACAGTTTTCCATGTAAAAAAAGCTCTGGGTGATATGGAGATTAAGTAGTTAAGAAGGAAGAATGAAGTGCTCCTTCAGACTGTGGCTAGTGAGGGACTTTAAGAACCTTTGCTTTGAATATTGCTCAATGGTGTCTGCATAATCAGGTGTCTCTCTTCCACATTTCTAAAGTGGCAGCTCTCTACTGTCCAAACCTAGTAAGAACAACCTCTCAGTGGAGTCCAGTCTGCCTTTTTTCTTTCTTCCCTTAATATTGGAAAGTTTTGAATAAATGTTCTGCAAAATTTGAATGACTCTGCAGACACAGCAGTATACGAAGAAATGGATCATTTTGGGTTTAACACACTGTTAGTGTAGTTCTTGTCCACAGGTTCAAAAATATTATACTTACCTCCATTCACAAATCTACAAAGTGCTTTGGCAAGAAACCTGTTCTCATATGGAAATTACTTGGCAGTTGTTAAACATTTCACCTTTTTTTATGACTAAGAAAAATAGGAACAAAGACATAGAATTAATAGAGGCTCAAAAATAAATTAAAAATAAATGGCTAAGGTTAACAGCACCAGTGAAACATCTGCCTCACCAACCTAATGATCACTTAGATAAGCAAGATGTTTGAGTGAGAATGATAGCTATAGTTTGCTGACCTGAACTCAGAGGCCAGACTTGGGAGAGAAATTAAGTGTAGCTGTCCATTAGAAAGTAGAAAAATTCTCAAGAGCCAATGTATAATGATATACATTGGCCAGTAAAATGGCATCACTTTTATAGGGGATCGTCCTGGCTGTGGCCAGGACAGAGTTAATTTCTGGAGTAGCCAGGAGAGGGGGATGGTCAGAGAGCAGGACTTCAGTGGCATCCTAAGTTTTTATCAGTTGCAGAAAGATACTTTCTATACTCTTATGGGGATGCACGTAAAAGGACTCTCTGGTGTTAGCAAACCAGGGAGTGAAATTCTCTGAAAATGTTACCACATCTATTTTCTATCAAGCTGTCCTAAGATTTGCAATTGCTTGTAGTGCTGTGACTACCCTTACTGAGAGGAAAACAAAATTATATGTATATGCACCCAAACCAGACTTGAAAGCAGATCCTGAAACTGTGATTGTGTCTCTCTACACAAGACAAGCTATTTCTACAGCCAACCATTTCCATTTTTTGCCAAGAAAGGTTAGACCAGATGATCTTTGCTGTTCCTTTCAACCTGGTATTCTATGACTCCTTTAATCTGGGTTTCTTATCTATAGGTAGAAACTAGGGCTATATGCCCATAACCAAACTCTGGGTTTTAAGCCTTTCTAGAACTTTGGTATACTTTCCTCCTCCCAACTCCAGTGGCATTGCTGGATATACCTTTTGGAAACTTGCACACAAAACTAAGAAAAGGAGCTCTGATAACTCAGGCTTTTGTTCAGTACTATATAGCTAATTTTTGGAAAATCACTTGGCTGAAGCGTGGTTCATCTATAGTTTTTACTGTTCTTTTAGCTCTACCTGAAGAAAGATCATTTCAACTAAAAGACCAATCTTTCTTTTTAATGACATGAAACATAGGGAGAAGTGGAATTACTGCTTCCATAAATCATGGCTGATGATTCCAAAGCTCTTTTTGAAGTCTAGGTTTTCAGAGGTACATTATCAGAAAACTGCAATGCTAAGCTCTCAGATGCATGGTATTATCTGACATCTAGAATTCTATAAATTCCATGAACTTTGATTTAAAATGATGCAGACAGGTAATTTTTCAGTTTTAAAACTTTTAAATTTTCAGATTTTTAGTGCCTTGAAAATGTACTTTGTCTCCCTATTGATCTCATCCTTTTCCATTCAGCAACACTGATTTGTTTTCCTGTCTCTTAAATGTAACAGAATCCAGGCAAGATGGTTTTTATTTAACAACTTCCATTTAAATAGTACTTTAATATCTTCCTGGAGCAGTATCTTAAATGATGCGAGCACAGCTCTGAGGATGTTATTCAGCAGTGTGGTTTTGAAGTCAAAAGAGGACACAATATATTATGTGAGTGCAAACCACTAAAAAAAAGAAGTTCTTTTTATCTTGATCCTATTTTCAATAGATTTTTTGACGGGAAGTTTTGAAGTATCTTTGAAGATAAACAACAACTTAAACCAGTTTAGGCTGAGGGTGCTTAGCCTGGAGAAAAGGAGGCTCAGGGTTGACCTTATCATTCTGTACAAGTCCCTGAAAGGAGGGTGTAGTCGGTTGGGAGTTGACCACTTCTCTCAGGAAGACAGAATAAGAGGACAAGGTCCCAGGCTGCATCAGGGCAGGTTCATTTTGGACATGAGGAAGAAGTTCTTCACAGAAAGGGTTGCTAAGCATTAGAACAGGCTGCCCAGGGAGGAGATGGAGTCACCATCCCTGGAGATGTTCAAGAAATCACTGGATGTGGCACTTGATGTCACGGTCTAGTTGACACAGTGGTGATCAGTCAAAGGTTGGACTCAATGCTTTCAGAGGTCTTTTCCCACCTAAATTATTCTGTGGTTCTGTAAACTAAAATTATTGAAACTAGGAAAATTGTGATAAATTTTCTAAACCCATACTGAAGGGTTATGACTTCTACAGATAGCTCATCTTAAACTTAGTTCCATGCTCATTTCTAGGTGCACACAAAAATATTGTATGCTTGTGTATATTTCTAACTTTTTAGGCTTTATTCAGTTTAGCTGATATAACCCAGGCTAAGAGAGAGTACTATTCTCTGCAGCTTGAAATTTGTGCCTTTGGTGACTTGGAAAGTGTATGCAGGAAACTGCAACAAAGAGTGAAGTTCTGATAGCTGAGATTTGCTTGTCACCTACAACTCACAAGTCATCATAGGCACAGAAAGTACAGTTTAGGTGCTGCGTTAGGCAGTATGAGTATCACCCCTCAACATCCTTAGTGAATTCTAAATTTCTTTCTCCCTGCAACTGCAAATGGATATGGGAAAATTTGTCTCATCAAAATGAAATCCAGGATAGCATGAACCCTGTGCAAGGTATCACTTAAAATGTTTCAAAATACACTGAAGGTACATGGTACTGCCATGGATGTACTTAAATATTTCTGACCATATATGTGTCTTAAATAATTTTTATTTCTTTTGAGCTAGTGAAAATCAGTTTCTTTCTTTTAAGATCTGTGAAAGACTTAATTTCTTCTTTTAAAACCAATCATCAAGGTCCTCTCTCATTATGCAGTTATTTTTTTTTAGAGCACTTACATAGGAGGTCAGGACATGAATTCAGTTTCTTCCTCCTAAGATAGTTCTGTAACTCTGGGAAAGAATAATAGTCTTTGATCATTCTCAGGAAAACATGGGATGAAAAGAGAGGACAAGAAAATCTTTGAACTTTCAGTCAGTTTACCACTGCTAAAATAGTCTTCTCTCAGTCCATTTAGGGAGAGAACTTTCTCTTGCTTATACCATGGACTTCTCCAAAAGAAAATACAGTTTTTTTATGGTTTCAGCCTCACAACAAGCAGCTGCCCGGGAGGAAAATCTGCTTGTTGTGGAAGATCCCTCCCACACTCGTAGCTTTCCCACAGCTACAATAGTGGGCTATGGCAGCTCATGGGGTACTCTTTTAAGGATGAGTGGTTCTACTACAGCAGCAAAGAAATTTCCTTCTTTTACTTCTGGCAACATAAGTCCTTTCACCATCCCTGGACAAGGGACTGAGTCACAGCTTCTTTTCTGCCTTTGCTCAAGCTTTTCATCAGGCCGCAATTACTTCAGTATCTACTTATCTCTACGCAGGTGCTTTGGTTCATTGGCTGCAGTTAGAACATCACATCCCCCCTTTGGGCCATTTCCTCATATATTACAGGGAATATTTTAGCTGAGTCCCAACCATGGCCTCACAAAAGGATTTTCAGCTTCAACATTGAAGCACTCCTCATGCTCCTCCCTCTAGGCCTCGGCTCTGCTTCCTTCACTGACTGTGGAGTCTCTGTGTTGTATTTCTGCAGGTGTCCTCACTCTTTTCTCCCTGTGCAGGGAAGGATGGGTGTCTGCAGGTTTCATTTGGGCAGTGAGAGGGTTAATCTCTCTCTCGGGCCTTGCAGTGACCACGTGGTCTCTGCCCGCGCTGTTCAAGTACAGCATTTCAGTGTCTGAGCTGAGAGAAGGAAGAGCAAGGGCTTGGCCCTGCCTGGCTGTGGCTGGAATTTACAGCTGAGCTGAAGGGGCAGGAGAACAAGGGCTTGGCCCTGCCTGGCTGTGGCTGGAATTGATTGCCAAACTCCATGTGAGCCAGAGATCTCAGGCTGGTTCCTCCCCGTGCTGAGCTGTGCTGCAGCTCCAGCCAGATGCCTCTTCCCCCACTCCCTCTGAGGGGAAAGGGCTCAGTCTTACCAGAGAAAAAACAGGGGACCAGCTTTCTCTGGCAAAAGCAGAAAGGCAAGAGAGAGCTATCCCAGGGGTCCCTTGCTTATAGATGGTTTTCTTTCTGGAGGTGGATACACTTTTAATTGGTTATATGACAGGCATACCTGTCAATACTCAAAACTAGCTGGTTTCTGGTTCCATCTCGCAGGAAGGAAGGTGTACCACTTCCTGCAGGACAGGTCACTTCTGAGATTGACTTTTCCTGGGCAAACCCAGGACAGATACCAAAGTGCATTTTTTTTTTTTTATATATGAAGAGAGTCCTGTTATGTCCTGAGAAAGTCTGCAAATCTTTGAGCAATTTAGGCTGAGGATTTTCTCTTGCATTTTTAGATTTGTCTACATTATCAGAGTTGACAGTTCTGGGCTGAGCAAGGATACAATGCTAGGTAGTTGGGAAAACTTGATTTTGTTGATGAAAAACTCAACATGAGCCATCAATTTGCAATTGCAGCCCAGAAATCCAAAAGTATCCTGGCCTGCATCCAAAGCAGCAGGGGAGGGAGGGGATTCTGCCCCTCTGCTCTGCTCTGGTGAGACTCCACCTGCAGTGCTGCCTCCAGCTCTGGGCCCCCAACATAAGGACATGGAACTGTTGGAACAAGTCCAGAGGAGGTCAGGAAGTTGATAAGAGGACTGCAGCTCCTTCCCTGTGAGCACAGGCAGAGAAGGCTGGGGATGTTCAGCCTGGAGAAGAGAAGGTTTCATGGAGACCTCATAGAAACCTTCCAGTATCTGAAGGGGCTCCAGGGAGGCTAGAAAGGGATTCTTCATCAGGATTCTTCATCAGGATCTGTAGTGATAGGATAAGGGGTAATGGGTTCAAGCTGAAAGACAAGATTTAGCTCAGATGTTAGGAAAATATTCTCTGTGAGGATGATAAGGCCCTGGCCCATGTTACCCAGAGAAGCTGTGGATGACTGACTCCTGGCAGTGTTCAAGGCTGGGTTGGATGGAGCCCCTTGGTCTGTGGGGATATGTTCCTGCTCATGGAACTAGATGCCCTTTAAGGTCCTTTCAATCCAAACCATTCTGTGATTCTATGAATTCAAAAGTTCAGAAGAGATACAGAACTCCTCCACACCCTGCCCAAGATTAGGTGGGGACTGAATGAGTGGTTTGGACTTTGATACTGAAAATTTGTAGAGTTTTCTGCTCTCTCATTCTCTCACCCTCTCTCTTTTGATTTTTAATTTTCTAGATCTGCTCTTCAGTATTGCATTGAAAGGAAAGCTTAGAATCAAGAAATAAAAATCAGAAAATCCAACAAATTTCTGTACAGACCGGAATCTGAATTATGCCTCTCATGTTCAACTGTACTCCAGAAGTCATGAAGTATGTTACATATTCATTTCCTTACCCCCAAAAGTGCTCCTTCATGTACATGCCCCAATACTTTTACCTGTACCAAGGAGATAATAAGAGGTGATGGTGCAGTGAGAATTATTTTGAAATGAAAAACTTCTGTGGAGCCACAACCTCTCTGGGTCACACAAACTTCAAAACGACCCGTAGGTAGCAGATTTAGGAATGCTTTATGCTGGAACACCATCAATAGAATGAATCCATCTTTTTCTCTCTGTTCCTTCCCATTCCCTGTTTTGTGTTGGTGCAGTTATCTTGGGAAGCAGTTTGGAGCTGAAATGAATGCAGGAAGTGCATTGGTGTGCTTTTAGCCCCAGGGGATTTTCTGATCCTATTAATTGTACATCCAACACTTTTAATAGCATGAGGGGAGATGTTTAGTTGTAAGTGAGCACCTGGTTACAAGGATGTAAATCTTTGCCTTTAACTGAAATGCCTACCTTTTCCTGCTTAAAGTACTTCTGAGACTGCTTCTTTGGATCAGCAACTACCCAGTGGATAAACCATGAGAAGATGATGTTGAGGAAACATGGTCAATTGTATCAAGCACAGAATTTCAGTCTTGGTCTTAAAATAAAAATCAAGATATATGAGACTGGAATTTATGACCAGGTAGCAAATGCATTATCCCTGCGCTAGAAATCCCTGTGTAGAACCCAGACCAGACTGCAAAAGGGTGTCTCTAGTAGAGATTTTGCAATATGGAATCAATTACAGTTCTATGTCAGCGTCAGGAATTTGTAATGACTTAGTTTTCCTTGGAAGGAATGTCAACCAAACAACATTATTGCTCCTAGTTAAGAAAAAGTTAAGAGCTCTTTTTGTGGTAGCTTGCTAAAAATAAACTTGTAAGTCTATGTAATATTGTAATAATATTACATTAGTCCTGCATGGCAGTGGTAAGGCTGGCAGGCAGCCCACTCTATACAGTATACAAATGCCAACCCCACATTGCAATGGAAAATAAATTCTCAGCCAGTTGTACTTGGATTGGAAGGAATTCGAGCACAGTTAGTGTTCTGAGTCTTAAATTGCCACCATGATGTCTTTGCTCAAAGATAAATCTCATTAAGGTATTGGAGTACGACATATAAAGACTGCAACAACAGTCTTGTTGCAATTAACAACATCTGGGAATAATATTTCTGTTAAGAGTAGTGTTAATGCCATTTCATTTGAAAATAATGTGACAGGGTGAGAAAGAAAGAGACAGATCTCACAAAAATTAGAAGTCTAATCTAATGCACACTGGTGGTGTGTGTAAACAAAGGTGAGATTAAGGAAGAGCATGGTGACGCTTTTATAAAATTAAAATAATGAACACACAACAATGAAAATAGCTAGGAGCAATAACAGTACAGTTTATGCATAATAATAAGATTTCAGCTTTCCTTATTGCATGTTGTGATGTACCTGTTTAAACACAGAAGAGCAAAGCAATTTAAGTCTCTGTGAATAATACAGATCAAACCCAGAAAGGTTTGAAATATACCCCAAAACTCGATTAAAACAAGGTTAGATGTTCATGCCAAAAAACTGAATACATTTTATTTAATAGTAAAAGAGGCAAAAAGAAAGAAAGAGAGAAAGGAGAGAGAGAGAAAGGAGGGAGAGAAAGAGAGAGAGAGAGAGAGAGGAAGGAAGGAAGGAAGGAAGGAAGGGAGGAAGGAAGGAAGGAAGGAAGGGAGGGAGAGAGAGGGAGGGAGAGAGGGTATGAGGTTCCCCATTGCCCCTCACCAATAAGTGTAGGATCCAATGGATTAATTTATGTTTGGGCCAGGTGGGAACGCCCAGGTGCCCCCCCTGGGGAGGGTAAGTTTGACCCTGTCCCTTGCACCTCTGTGGCTCTGTTGCATCATGCTGCAGTGCTCTGGTGCAGGGTCTGCGGACCCCTTGGACAGGCCATGACACCCCCTCTACTGTCTCTCACTTGAATGCAGCTTTCCCTGGGATGAAGGGGCTCCACAGCTGAGCTAGTCTGCACAGCAGAGGATGGGCATTAACTGCCTCTGAGCAGAGGGTTTTTTACCACACACCCAGAACCTCTCCTCCTCCCCTGCTTTGGTGTGAGGGTCTGTGCAAACCTGGCAGCTGATAACTCCAGGGCTGTGGTCTCCACCTGCTAATCTTGATCCCTGTGTGAATGTACTCCTTTTCCCCCAGCCCAGACCTGAGTCACTTTATCTTATCTCCATCAACCTGTAGTCCAGGGCCTTAGCCAGGGTGTGGTAGTCTTCTCTGCAGCTTTTATACAGTTTTGCTATACTAGGCAAAAATCTTTCATGTAGATGTTTAAGTCATAGATTAAAACATTTTAGTCTCTGTCACATGTTCCCTGATCTGTCTCCACAGTGAAATAATCTTATTAAAGTGCTTTTAGAATTTGGTCTCAAGTTGGTTTGATAACATGTGGCTGCTTAACAATGAATTTTATGCCTCATAGTTTGCTAAAAAGGGTGATGAAAATAACATGAATGTTATTGGGATTAACCATCTTTTGCCTTGTAATACTGCAATTGATGTATTTTATTTTTCTATATTTGGGAAGAAATCCCTTTCCTTTTCCAGCCATCACTTTTGACAAGTGATGGTGTAGCTCCTCTTTTTCACGCTGTCCTAAGTTGTTGCCATGGTGTCACTCAAACTGCGGAAAAAACAAAAAAGCTCTTCAACATTTTTAGTGTTAGAGAATCAAGGCATTACTTTTTTTTTTTTGGCCGGGATGTTGTTCTGGCCAGGATGTGCAACAGAAATAATTTCGTCCACACATTGCCCGGGTTGTACAGAGAAAATCATTCCATTACACATGATTTTTACTAGATTTTTCACATGTTTTATACAGTCAAAACCCATAGAAATTCATTGGTTCAATGTTCATTGGTCCCAAGTTGTGCAGTTCTTAGTATCTGATTTGCTATTGGATATGGATTTCTTCTCCTCTGATGCTGATTAGGTTCTCATTCTTATCTCTCTTTTCCCAGACCAGGTGTCTCTGACCATGCCAGGGGTGATGTTTGGAGCTGATGGTCATTAATGCTCATTATCTTTTGTGTATCTTCTGTACTACTCCTAGTCAGTTGAGATGTTAAGCTCATCAGACCTCTCCTGGTGGAACAGACCCCTGCAAAGAAACTTCAAGTCCTTCCCCCGGGGCAAAGGTGAACAAAACTGGCTAAAGTTGCATAAAAAAATTTAAACTTTGTATAATTTTCAACAATAGGAATCTCAGTCCTGTTTAAAGTCCTGTTTTAAGTTTGGAGAGCCTTGCTGTATATGGTTGGTGTGCAAAAATTAGATGGTGTCTATTAGTCTGAAGTTGCCTTTTAGGTGTAGTAGGTTTCTTGCAAACTTCTTTCATGTGATCCAATGCAATCCCATAAAAAAATGGAAAAAAATCCTATAAAAAATGAACACTTTTTCGCAGATGAACATTTAACTTCCCATTAGCACTGAACCTAAACCACTCAGCAAAGAAAATATCTATAAGTAAATGAGTAAATAGAACTAATTTATGATGATGATGGTTAAATGGAACACTAGTGGCAAAAAGGAGCTACTGATGGTTTGGTCTTAAAAGAAAGACTGCCTGTAAGGACTGGCTTTAGAATACTGAGTGGTGAATATACTTTCTACTTCTAATTAAAACAGTTCTTGTGACACCTCTCTTTGGCCTCTTAGTGCTGTCCCTAAATCAAGTGTTTGATGAAGTTATCTGATGCATATTGCCATCTGAAAAATTCTCTTCTACTTTCTTTGTCTCATATATTTTTATGATTTGGGCAAAAGCCCCCAAACCAGGCCTTTCTTGAGTTCTCCTTTAAGGCAGTTTAAGCAGTGAAACAGTTCCATATTTTGACTAGTGTGTAGAAAAGGCCATTTTCCTACAGATACTTAATGAATGAAAGAAAATATTTTATAACTTTAGATGCCTGCGAATGAAAACTTAATGACTTTTCTCAGTAATCAATAAGCAGAACAACACCAATTGAAAAACAGCTGTTTCATAAATGAAATAAATGGTTTTAAATATGTTTGAAAGAGACTTTTAACATCAGCAGAGATATGATGTTCTTGCAGTGAGTCTCTGTGACTAATCCACTGGAAAGATTTACCGTTAGGGAACTCAAGATCTGCTTTTCAAAGGAAATATTGGTAAGGATTATTATTCCCTTGTCCCCAGTAGTTCTCATAATCCCCTTACACTCAGAGTAGGATTTACAAATACAGAATAAATGACAAAACTGCAATGCTCTGAGGCCCTCTGTTCACAGAGCTAAAAAGGAAGCCTAGATGATTTGAATCTTATTTTGAGTTAAATATTAGGCATCCATATATTTTTTCCCCACTAGGCAATATGGGCAAGAAAATAGACAAATATAGGCCACTAACAAGTGGCAGCAATAAAAATCTGCATTAAAAAGACCTTAATAACATATTTACAAGACAGATCTTGAAGAAAATGAATTGCAAATTTGGGATTTTCCTTCACTAAGGAAGACAAAGCAAGGTTAGATAAATAAAGACACATGGAAAGATCAGTCAGCCTAGGTGATAGTCAGTAGCTCAATAGTGTTGGATCTTTCATGTGCATCTTCAGAATGACACTTTTACAATGAAAATGTAAAATCTGCAATATTAATGTTCCTGTTAACCATTTCAGAGGGAAACATGGACAAGCTTTCAGAGAATTTATATATATATGCAGTGAAAGTTGCCCTCAGGAGCTGAAATATGGATGAAATCTTTCATATCTGATGATCATTTATATGGTATTTTCACAAGGCTCTTTGCTACCACAACCTGAATAAGAGCTTAATGGGTAGATGAGTTTTCATATCCTATTTCTATTAGTCCCAGACTACCTTAATACTTGACAACAGGTAAGTCCATTATTCTTCTGCTGAGAATAGTAGTGATAGATTGTGTTTCATTTTCTTAAATACAAAGCCTGCTAGCAACTGTTCTTCTTGAATAGCATAGGTTGTTTTAATCCACAGAAAACATCTGTGGTCTACTGTTTCCCTTATAATTTCTCACATAAATGAAATAATGCTAGAGAGAGTGTGAGACAAAGCTATCTTGTGTTATTTCTGTCCTTTCCCGTGACTTTGGACCATTCCTTCTGATATTGCCTTTTGAGTTCTAAATTATAGTGGGTTGCCTGGATTCCATCCAAGCCTTTCTTTGATTTTGGTTTGTTTCTAGGGAAGTAGTCTTGGGGACATTTCAGGTGGAATTAAGACTCACTCAAAGTTAAATCCCATGACAGAACTTTATGAAATATTCAAACTAAGCCATATGTTGTTTGGACCGTCAGTAATTTATGTAAGATGAACCTATGGCTGTGAACATTGTGTAATCTAATGGAGAGGATGGAGAGAAATTTTCTTTTAGAAAGAAATTATCATTTTTTAACAGGTCACATATTTTCCATTCAATCAGAACCCCACTGAACTAAGTCCTTACATTTGATTATTTTATGTCATGAAAAGTAATGTCAGTTGAGGGCTCAAACATTTTAATGTGAACCGAATGTGGTCTCAAAGCATCCATTGTATCTGTGGGGATATATTTCCACCTCCAAACCTCAATTTTCTGTGCTTGCCTGGCTACTAGAGTGCTCAAGGCCCTGATCCATCTGAAAAAAAAAATCCTAATGCCAGGAAGCCTTCCATGTAAAATGTTTTGTGTGTTTAGTTGAGCATTTCACAGGATAAAAGTGACGTTAAGAATATTGCTGCTTGATGATCAAAACATCATGCTCAGTCTCGAGAATCACATAGAAGTGAGAGCAAAGCAGAGCAGTATTATGTGACTTTAAAGATATGGTATGCCTGTAGTTAATTATCCCATTTTAAAATTAGTTTTAAAATCTGAATAAGAAAAGGAACGCACAAGAGAGAGAGTATGAGAAACACCAGTCCAGGCTGATGACCATGTTGCACATTTGAAGCACTTACATAAATGTTTAAGCATGTACATAAATGTTCATATGTCAGTCAGTGGAATAACTTAAACTGTGAGTCAGAAATCAGAAAAATTCAGACAAAAAACAAAGCAGAAAATGATCAGTAAAGATTTTATAAGAGAAATTTCAGAGCTGATAGGAAAAAATGCCATTGAGAAAATCAACTTGTGTAAGTCTCAGTAAGAAGAAACTATGATAAAATGATCAGTCTCTTCTCAGTCTCAGCAGATTTAACAACCCCCAAGGTAGAATGAGTGAGAATGGAGTTCTCTTACAGCTTTGACACTTTTGTGCATCTGGGCTTCTTGTAATCTCTATAACTGCACTTCTGCCAGCTACTGTCTCTCCTTGGGTGAATAACTCGATGTGTGTTAATAACCTTGAACAACTGCCAATACATTATATATGACTTAGAGTCTTGCTATACTTCTTTCTTGGTAAGATGGTATTTCTTACCCAGTAAGTTTATTATCTTCTTTCTAAAATACAAAATACCCCTGCATTCTGGAAACCATTTTAAGGCTTTGCTTCAGACTTCTCCACCCGTGGTAGGGAAATGTGTGAAGGAAAAAACAAGAAGAGTAACTTAGTGGAGAGAAGCCAGATTGTCACTGTCTGAAGCGTCTGAAGAGGCACGCAAGACTTCTTGAAAATCTTATTAGGGATAGTTTATTTGGCCCATAACTTCTTTGTGTTAGAATTTTTAATCTTTAAAATGGGTGTTACTATATCTATTGTCTACCAGACAGGGCTCTGTGGGGATATGTTTTAAAAATAGAGATAGTCAGCTCATGTGAATCTCTGACCATTTAAGTATGAAAGAGAGAGACTGATACTTTACATAAGCTTTTGATGCATTGCTGCCTGCACAGGGTAAAATTATTTTAGTGGATTATGCTCATTTTAGTAGGTTAGAATTTTGCCCATCAATGGACAATGAGAACAGGCTGTTTAAAGGAAACATATATTGTGTTTGGCAATTTACTAGGATTTAGAGTGCAAAGAAAAACAGAGCTGTGACACAACTCACCGTGAAATTAAATAGCAGCTTACCCCAGCAGCAAGCAGAAATCAGCCCTCTGCCAGAAATCAAAGCACTGCTCCCACACACAGAGGTAATACTTATCTTCTGCCACACTCTGCACAAATACAGGCTCCTTGCAGTGTCCCCTGGCAGTCAACAGGCTTGGGCTATTTCAGATTAGAAGGGAACTTGTTCCAGGCAGAATACAACCATGGAAAACAGCCTATTACAAGGTATCTTTGCCTTCGTGGTTTCTCCACATGTAGTGCAGAACATTCTGGTTCTCCTAGCATAGATTAAAAAAAACAACAACTTTCTTTAATACTCTCATGTGTGGATGCAGTTATATTGATAGAAAAACTTAATGGTTTATCTCTTAGAAGAACTAAAAAATACTCCTCCCCCCATCCCCCGACATGATAGCTTCCATTGAGCCAGAACACAAAATTGAACAGTAATATTCATTAATAAATGAATTTTAAAAAGCTGTGATGTGTGCATAAATGCTAAATTTCTCGTCTCCTAGATGCCTAGAAGAAAACTGGGAAATGAAGATCAAAAATATATTTGTAAATAGACTTTGTAGGTGAAAGACTGGACAGCCCACCCCCTCAATCCCAGGTTCTTCCTCTAAACCCTTAAACCTCTAAACCTCTAACAGAAGGAAGGCTGGAGCCTGCATTGGAGCTGCTTAAACAGTGCTGTTGGCGAGGATTTACAGTTTCAAGGAAGACATTCAGAATACAGTCCTTTATTTTGTCAGCATAAGAAAGACATATGTCATAGACTTGTGTTCACATTTGGGCTTCTTTCTATCTCTTGGAGTACACTGTCATGTCTCCACTAAGCCCCCTCCTATTTAGCTCAATGCCTAAAATGGGGATCTTGTGCAAATACCCCCCTCCCCCCCCAGTTATTATAGAGTTGCTTCATTTTTTGCAGGAGAATATAATGAGATGAGGAAAGGCTGGGCAAAGCTGGAGCACTATTTAAATTCCTGCGTGACAGCTCATACAAAATTGTAATGGTCTGTTATTTTCCTTCATGTGATAAAGCCACATGAACTTATAATGATATCTATCTATCTATCTATCTATCTATCTCTATATATACACACACACATATGTACACATACATGCCAGTAGCCATTGTGGAGCAATAAGTCAGCTGAGACTCATGTCAGACAGAAAACGAGACCTTTATCTCATTTGGAGGGCCATTACTAAGCCGTTGTTTTATCAATTTCATCTTGAAAAAATGTCAATAACTAATATGCCACTTCCTGAAAAGCTGAAGGATAAACTATATATTTCAAATATTTATGAGGACAGAGCTACAAGCTGAGAAGTTATGAAAAACTTAGTAATAAAAATCTACTCAAGTTAGTATGAAATCTGCTGTAGGATCCCCACTTCAAATACATTTACTGATGCATGAAAACCATTAGTCTGAACTTGGCACAATATCAGCAAGTAATTGCATCAGAGGGAATCTTAGGCTTGGTTTGCTGGTCTTAGTTCTAGGTAACAAACAATATAAATGATGGATTCGTTACAAGAAAATTTATGTATTTGTAGTTCTGAGGCTTTGACCAAGGGTTATTTCAGAACATATGTGATGTCAGTGTGGCTGCTGTCAGGTTTAGTATAATTTTGGTCCCATATGAGTTGACATGAGTATTCTGTAGTACTGGCAATTTGCAAAGTGGTATATCCATTGAAGGCAAGTGCTCTGGTTAATTACTTTAAATGCTGTCTTCTGGGCTTTTAAAACATTCAGGGAGCTCAGGAGAGATTCCTATCTATATGCATGTGTCATCACAATGCTAGAAGAGCCGTTAGTTGGCTTAGAAAGGAGAATGAAACTGGCACGTTTGAAGTTCTACTCAAAAGCAGTTAGAAAAGACATTTGCATCATCTTAAAAAGTCACCATGTATGGGGACACATAGGATAAAATTGAGTTACAGGCTGTGAGATGTGCCTGCAGAAGCACATGGCAGCACAAAGGAGAGCATGGCAGCACAAACATGCTTGTCTCAGCCTGACCTTGAGGGGAGGAAGTGCCACATGGCAGAGCCCTGCAGAGAGGACCTGCTGGAAGCTGGCAGACAGGTGAACAGCATGTGATCACCCCATACAGGGACATTGGGAAAGCGTGTTGCTGGCATGGCAATTTGTGATAGGTCACCATGTAGGGAAATACTGTGCCTTGAAAAGTGTATAAAACCAGCTCGTTTCTTTGAATAAAGGACTCAGATTCCCTGCTGGTCTAAGTCCGTGTCTCAGTTGCTTACAACCATGTCCTTTTCTCACCCTTCTATTCTTTTAATGTCTGAAATCTCTTTCACTTTTTCTTGGAAAGAACAGTCCTTCAGTTGCTAATGGAATAATGTGCAATGTTACAAATCTCGTCAATGGAAAAAATAATTCATGTTTTTTCATGGCAAAACTGGAATCAGGAGGAGCAGTGAAGTTTTCACTGGTTGTACTGGTTAATTACACATGTACATCAGAAACCCAGCTGCGATGATCTTCAACATTTATTATCATTTATCATGAAAATTTATAAACCCCTGGCCTTAGTTCTCAGTTACAGTATGCTCAGGTAAGAGTTTTAGACTGGAAGGAGTGAGAAGGCAGAAGATTTCTTCATCTGAATAAGGCAAAGGTACCTTAGACTCTCCTAAAGCAGAGGGGTCAGCTTGAGTTAGAAATGGCAGTAGTCTTTGGCTATTGAATATACTTTCTTATAGGCATATGTTTCTGGATTAAGCCTTTATGTCAGGAGTCTAGATTGTCCCAAAGAGGAATACATGACTAGTCCTCAGTCCTATCGTCATACATTAAGCAGAATTTGAATTAAAAGGAAAAATCTCCTCCAAATTTTTGATGAGTGTAACAGGAGCAGGCCAGTCTGGCATACCAGTGAGACTCAGTGTTTGCTCTCCTCCACTCTTCACACACATTAAGGATATTTATTACTTTGTCTCTGACTGCAGTTCTGAAGAGATTTCTTCCACTCTTTTGGCTTAGTGGAATAACTATCTTGGTATGCAGCAGACCCTCTGAAGGGAAAAAGTTCCCTATCTGGTCACTAAGATCTGAATAGAAGTGTAAATTACATTCGTTTCTGTTATGTGTAGCCTGCTTTAGTCATATGAGCCTACTACAAAGCCATACAGAGAGCATGAAGCTAAATTGCTTATTTGGGTCATGTCTCAGAATTTTCTCACTTGGCTGATGAGAAACTGAAAGGAAGTTGATGTAAAATATCTGTTACTATTTGCCTGGGAAAAATAGCTTTAGTTTTGTAGGAAAGGGAAATAGGTCTAGAAGAACTTCAGATGATGGAATTTGCTGATCCTGGGAGCCAGGCTCCCTTCAGAAGGGAGAGTTTCCTGGGCCCCACAGTTATCAGAGGAGAGTGGTTTTGCAGACATGAATTTCATTCGCAGAGAGGATGCCCCTCTTCATCCCTGCCTCATGCTTAGAGCAGTTCCTTTTCATGCACACAATCCCTGAAGCCATGCATGATACTCTACTGTACTTTTTGTCCCATTTCTCCAGACTTTTAAATAATCTCTCAGAGTCTCTTGTCTATAAATTGACATTTACAAGGAATATTCACAGAAAAGCCTGTATCCTCATACTTCTGACTTTAGTTGCTTTCTCTGTTACATCTTTGGTAATTTCACAGCATCTTGGGTAGTCACAGGAGATGAAGATGCAGAGATAAATCTCCATCAGTTAGTTGCTTTGAGGTTTATAGCACAGATTTTAAGAGGAGTGGTTCCCAGTGAATTGCTGAAGCAGGATATGACAGTGGTTTAAGGCTTTCCATTTTCTCTCAATTTTGCTTCATACTGAACACTTTCAACAGAGTCCAGTATCAACATCCCCCACCATCCCACTAATCAGTGCTTGTGCCCTCAAGGTGAACTTGGCATGGGTCAAAACTGAGAAGTCTCAGACGTTTATTCTGATTTCTGTGGAAAAAAAAAGAAATTAACTAAGAATGAGTTGTGGAAAGCCTTTCAGTCAACATTGTCTGAATTTCAGTGTTTTGTAATTAAAATATTATCATTGTCTGATTCCATAGGCCATGTGAGAAAATTTTATTTTGGCTTCTGGCTCTCTCTAGCATATCAGTATAATGTGCTTTCATGCTGTGAGGAGGACATGCTTCGGCTAGCCACTTTAGGTAACAAGTATCATTTGTCAATAACTCCTTGTAGGATCATTTTCAAGTTTTGTGAAAAAAAATGAACAGGAAAATTCAGTAGGAAAAGACAGAAAGCATCATCGTTTGAAATACTGTGTTCAAACACCTCCTAATGAGAATGTATTCTAATCCTATTAAGAACTATTGGCAAAATTACTAGAAAATATCATACCAAACTGGGCATTTCTGTTCCTGTGAGTCTTTCTTACTGTGAGTTCCTATCTGAGTTGTGGGTTTCAGTAAAGTGCTGAAGTCAGACTTAGAAGACTTTTATTCTGTGTCTGTAACAAGGTAGCCTGAGTGTCAAAGGTAATGGGTTAGTATCTTTTTTTTTGTACTTGGAAGTCAAGTAGATTGCCTCATCAAAGTTCTCTTTTTCTATGTCTGTTTGATGCCTCCTTTATCAAGTAAAACTAAATACTGGAAGTTTATCTTCCACAAATATATTTATAGGATGTCACAGTTTGAACTCTCACACAAGAGAAAAATTATGGGACTGCTATAATCAAAACCAGTTTTAATGCCAAAGAATGTAGAATTGTCTTGGTTTAAAAGACATGTGTCTGCCAATAAAGAACTGTTATTCCTTTTCCCAAGAGAAACACACCCCCATCACCAAGCTCACTCTCCACCTAAGAAACTGCATCCAGCTGCACTGCTTCCCCCCTACCTCCCCATCTTGGCCACATCTTTTATCTGTCTTAATGTTGTTGTCCCCTCTCTTAAGCAACAAATGGGAGAAAAATTCCCTGGGAGAAAGAAAAAAAGGGAAAAATCCTCACCTCCAACAAAAATGAAATAATACTGTAATGGACATGTTGTTGATATTTAATTGGTGAGAATCTAACAACACCCTATAATATATAGTTTTCGAATTACATTTGGTTACAATTAGGTTCCCAACATCATAATCTCAAGAAGATTTCTTACTTGCTGACAAAACTGCAAACTCTTAGGGCATCGGATAAATTCTAAATTTATTATAGACTAATTTGACTCACAGGAGGATTTGCTCTTAGGGGAAGTGATTTTTTTATTCCTCTAAGCAGCATTATTCCAGCATATGTGACTATATCAGCTTCACCATAGAGAAACACAACTGAAGGCAATGATGTAAGTGCTGAGTGGTGCTGTCACTGTGTTACCTTGTGAGCAGCTCCAAAGATCAACTGGGGTGTGACATCTACTTCTGGGGCTCATAAATCTATGACATCAGACTAATGAATAATACTCAAGCATGAGTGGCATTTGAAATGTCTTCAGGGATCCTCTTTGCTCTCCTCACTTTTGGATACAGCCCCACTCCAAGTGCAGGCTGTTGTCTTTATATCTGTATGCAGAAGTGTTTGGGTTTATTTTCCTTCTCCTCCATGCTTCAGACATCATCTATGCCATTGAAACATCTCTTAATCATGTTGAAGAATGCACCCTGAAGTTGCCTGCCACCTCTCTTTGGCTGGCACTGCACCTCCCAGAAACAAGCATGCATTGTCTTCTCCCACACATGAATCTCGCCTCACTCCTCCTCTTCCACTCTGGCAAATTAACTGTTCCTGGCAGTCAATCACAAGCTGCTTCTGGCAGTAATTTGCTGTTTGTACACCTCTGCTCTTAGGGTCATGTGATGCTGGTGTCACATGTTGATCCAGTCCTATCCAATCCATCAATCTTTCTTTCTTACACTTGTTATATTACTGCAATTTTTGTGTTATGTTTCTCTAACCTTGCTGTGAATTATTTCTTTCTATTTTTTCTCTTGTTGTGCCTTGGGGTTGTTATAGTATGTACGTTATTTTTTTTTCATTGCAGGCTGAAAGCAATAAACTTTTATCTGGGCAAAAAGGTTTTTAAGAAAAAAATCCTCTGTACCCTGACATTTTCTTCAAGGCCTCTGAGAAACCTTTTGCTCATGGGCTTGAATATTAGACAGCAAAAACAATTTTGTTTCATATTCTTTTAACTACATGACCTTTTCTAGGATCTAAGAGTTAGGCTTCCTAAAAGAGGGCTCTGACTGAAAGCCTGGGTGGGTTTAACTGCTGGAGTTTGAGGTCTTGCTTTTCCCTTCTGCAGGGATTTAGAGACCCTGCTGCCTGGGGAAAGCGATGCAGCTTTTCAGGGCCATTTTCACCTGGTCTCCACCCCAGAGCTATTTGTTACGTACTGAAACAGATGAAATATCCATGGTGAGTGAATATGCCTTACAGCTTCCAGGGAGTCTTTCCTCAAACATCTGAGCAGATGTCCTAGAAGATAACCATCTAATAAGCATGAGTTCAAAAACTTGCCATACAGAAGTAGCCTCTGTTAAAAATAACAGAAGAAATAATAGTAGAAAGGAGCTTTTCAAAAACTGTAGGTAATACAGAAGCCAGATTTGAAAGATGAAGTGCCTATAAAGCCTAGGCATATCTTCCAGATACTCTGAAATGCTTTCAGGAAGGAATATCAGCTGATGGGTCATTGAGAGACAGAAAAATGTTAGCTGTCAGCAGTCTGGTGAGCCTCAGTATTCAAAGAAAGAAAGAAAGAGGAAAACACTTCAGGAAAACAAAATCTCTGCTAAAAAGTCCCGAAAGTGTGTAAGCTTGAACATAAGAATGGACATACCAGAGCAGACCAAAGCTTAGTGTTACATCTCCTGCAGTGCCATTGCTGGAGGCAGAGGAATGATACAGCCAAGCTGAACTTGCAGCAACATCTCCCCACAGTGTTCCTCAGTCCTTCATGAGCATGCATCTCACCTGTCATACTTCAGAACTGGTATCTCCCTAACAGGCTCTCCCACCTTTTAGGATTGCAGGATGGCAGGAGGACAGTGCAGTATATGGCCACAATGCTGCTTCCCCTCATCTTTTTTACAGTTCATGGCAAGAAAGAACTACTGTTTCATTCTTTTGTGCTTTCTTTTCATTTAATGGTTGGATTTATTGAACACATTTTTTTTCAGTCTGTTAGAATTCAATGGAGAAGTTTCCTGCTGCTGAGGGGCCTTCCTGTCTTTGGGACTGGCTTGGTTAAATGACATTATTTTCATAGAATCATAAAATGGTTTGAATTGGAAGTGACCTTCAAGACCACCTCGTTCCAATGCCCCTGCCATGGGCAGGAACACCTTTCACTGGACTAGGCTGCTCAGAGCTCTGGCCAACTGGACTTAATTCAATTTAGAAAAAAATATACATGCCACATTGTCATCAGATCTACTATTTGATTGCAGTGTTTGGGACAACCTCCTGGTCACTGAGGGTGTCATCTGCCAGATCACATAAGTTCAAGACTCTGTGAACACAAATCTAAAAGGATCCATGTGTATTCTGCAAAATCATGCTGGTCACAGTGTTCAATCTAAAATAATAAATCTTCTCATTATGAAAAATGGTGTGAAAGGTGGGATGAATGTCTTGGCAAGATGGCAAAAGACTTATGAAAGAGCAAGCTGGGCAGACTGTTTTCATACATTGTGTCAGCCTCACGTTCTTCCGAGTGTTTTAAATAAGTGTTCTGTGATGGAGTATGGTATTTCTGAGGGGGCTGCAATTCCCAGAGAGGGTTTCCAGGATGTTCTTGGTGGGAAACAGTTTAGACTTCCTGCTTTTGATGTCAAGCAGAACAAATATTTAAGAAAGCATCTTCTGCCAGTGTGCAGCTTTATAAATCTAAATATTTATTATTATTGATAATAGCATAAGAAATAACATACAATGCCAGGTTTTCAATACTAATAAATGGGTAATTTAATTACAATTAATATATTAATAATGGTTTTATTACACCTTTATGAAGTTTATTGCAAAATAATATTTTGCTGTTGTCACAAATCAGAGCAGCTTCTGACTTTCTGTGGCAAGTTAAAGTATCTGCAGTACAATAGGATTTTCATGGCAGCATCTAAGTTTGGGGTGTCAGGGCATTTGGATTGTTCTTCAGGAACTCAACCAGGTCACTTGACACCTGGAAAATAACCAAAAATCCACAAACCCCAGATTCAGTAACTTCGTCAATGTACAGGTCTCTCCAGCTGGCATTTTGGTCTTCAATTTGTCTCTTTCAAAGTATTGAAAAAGTATTGAAAGAGGCGAGAATGGTCCGTATCATCTTTTCCCTTTTGAGACTTTCAAGAGGCATGCTGCCATCTCTGAGAACCTGTAGGCTTGTGTACTCAGGTCATGGGAAAGCATTAAATCTGTCACATTCAGAGATACCAGAGACAAACCAGAATTAATGCTTATCTCTACTTCACCTTTCACTGCCAGATGCACCAGAACTATATCCCGAATGGAAAGTACCTGTCAAGTACCCTCTTTGAATACAATATTTAGACAAATAACTGTCTGTTCAAGATCATATTACCTTTTTGAGTGGAGAAGTGTGGCTGCCAGGTTCACAGAAAATCCATGTTTTCAAATTTTTATTAAATCTAGAGCAGATGGAGTTTCAAACCTTGAGTGTTAGCAGGGCCTGGGCACGGTGAATTGCATACCACTTTGGGAAATGAGATTTTCTGTAGAAATGGTGTTATTGTGATTATCTATGTTGTTGTTACTCCAGCATGAGAAAAGTAATGATACATTGCTTGAGGCTAAGTTCTGAAATTAGAAGTTGAAATCGGGACAGAACCCAGATGTTGCCGTAATAAACATTGCACTGTGCTGCACGTTCCCTGCTTCCTACCAGCCCTTTTATGCTCCTAGGACAGCCAGGAGTAGTGGTTTGAAATGACAAAACCTCTAGTGCTTTTCAAAAATTTTCTGCATTAGGTGTTGCACTGAATGAGTGCTCTGTGGTACTCCAAGTGGTTCTCCAAGCTCCTCAAGGTTTGAGCCCTAAAGACTTGAATCGAAATTTACAATTTATTTTTTTTTTAGTTGTTAATCAGTAGTTATAGCTAGGCAGAACTGATTAAGCCATTGCTTGGCTAATTCTTTGTTTTTTGAAATAGGGAAGTAAATCCCAAGATGAATGGGCTGTCTGGATGAGAGCCACCAGGAATGAAGTGAGCAGAACTGAGCAGTAACTGGGGAAAAGATAATTATGGCAGTGGGAGATTGCGGTGACCGACTGGTTGACTACCTACTAAAAATGGGCCCCTGACTCAAGTGAGGACTAATTAACATTAGAAGCAGGAGATAAGCAAATAGGGGTTTGAGTATTAACTCATGAAGAAGTTATGTAATCTGTAACAAATGAATGCTGATGCCTCTGTTTGCTGGGATGTATAAATAGTGTACAGTTTTGATGACTTAGTGTAAAGTTTTGTGGGTTACTGTCTCCCTCCTTTGTGCAAACTAAAATAAGAAGTAGAAATATCTTAGTGTGTATTGATGCTTAGCACTGGGTAACGAACCTGTATTCAGAACAGTTAGATCAGTAAGGAACTGTTGGTAGAGTTTGTCACAAATCCCTCTCCTCTCTTCTGCCTAGTTCCTACCTCATGGTGTTTGTTAATCCTCAGGAAAATAGGAATTATCATCACTTTTTCAGTGTGTTTGAAAAGTGGATGTTCAAATATTCTTGATTCAAAGTGCTTAAGTGCCACGGGTTGTAGGAGACAAGTAAAGTCTTTTACAATAAAGAGCCTTTGCTCACTTCTGTTCACACAAAGCACTTTGGGAAATGTACAGCTGACATGAAGACTAAAAACAAGTTAACTTGCACATGGACACTGCATGATCAGAGTGCTGACTGGTCAAGAGGACATGTGGACAGCAACACAGAAGGTGGCATGCTACCAATGTGTGCTTGTTTAAGTTTACGAGAATGTTAACAAGTATAATTTTAGCTAGAGTATTTTTGGCACAGTATAAAAAGCTTACTTAGTTGTACAGTATATAAGGCCTTGCTTGATGGCAATAAACTTGCCATCACATAAACTTGATTCACTTTGGAAGAAGCAAGAGTCCATGCCCTCATTTACAGTAATGGGTCAATGGCTATTACATTACTTATTTCCTGCTTATCATCAGCAGGATTTTCCCAACAGAGTTGATTTCCATTTGAGATACCTTCCATATGCATGGAGGGAATGGGGTGACATCAGGTTGGTGTCTGATCTCTAGTGGGATTACAGGGCTCTATCCTCCGCCCTGTGTTCTTCAACAACTTCTAACAACCTTGATGCAGGACTTGAAGGTAAATTTGCTGATGACACTAAATTGCAAGGAGCTGTCAACTTCCTCAAGGGCAGAGAGGCCCTGCAGAGAGACCTTGATAAATTAGAGGGCTGGGAAATCACCAACAAGATCAAGTGCTGGAGAGTGGATTTTTCATTTTCTTTGCTCAATTTCCAACCCTTCTTACAATCTACTGCAATAGCCTTCAAATTACATCTTGAAAAAGGAAAAGAAGTGCCATCTGATGAGATTTAGGAGGTTGACTTACATTCTGTTGCTGGGGGCTCTAAACAACCTGGTCTAGATGTTCCTGCTCATGGTTGGGAAGTTGGACTAGAAATCCTTTAAAAGTACTTTTGGTACAAATTATTCTATGATTCTTTGATTAACATGTTTGTCCACCTCTAGAGGAGATCAAGTTTGTGTCTGTTGGGTTCCTGGTACTGGAATGGAGTTGTCTGGTTTAGAAGTGTTACTTGGGTAAATCATTCTGAACAGGACTCGTAAATACAACCTAAAGGGACGCTCCTGAAGCCCATGCAACAATGATACAATAGAGCATATTTTTATGTCTCTTTATGTTCTTCAAATGTTTTGCATTTCTGTTATGTGTTTGTTGACTTTGTGAAGCTGTAATGACTCTTATTGGCATTGTGACCAGAGAGCTAATGTTCCTACAGCAAGTTAATTTTCTCCAATTTTAGAGCCAAACCTGAAAGAACCAGGAAATCTGAGTAACTTCAGATTTGGGTTTGTGTTCCCACTTTTGTACAGTTAAGTAATTTTCTTCAGAGAAATCCTAGCTCTGAAAAAATCCCAGGTCTGAAAACTGCCCCAAATTAAGGAAAAATGTGTACCTTGGTCTGTCTGTGTTTCATTTCTCTGATTTTCAGTAGAGCAAAATTCATTAAAGAGATATGAGTTGACAGGACCTCAGGGACACTGTGAAGTTTAGTTAATTGTAAAGCAAAAAACCTCTCTTACTTATGTGCTAAAGCCACACCACTGTTCAGGAAATCACATTAAAATGAACTTAAGTTCGTGCATAAATCTTACTAAACATGTGCTAAACAGCCTTCCTGGAGACAAAGGCTTTTTTTGAACAGAAGCTGTAATTAACATGTTGCAATTCTGGAATGAAAACTGCTACAGAAACAAAAATCAGTTGTAATCATAATACCATCCTCAACACATTGAAATAATCCTATTTTCTATTATTTTAACTTCAGTATTCAGCTTTCAAACAAAAATTGCAAATGGTCAAATTTAAATATGAAACGGCTTTTTAATTGTAATTACGTTTAATGAAATATGAGTTCTAAGTAAAATAAAATAATTGCAAATGTATTGCCAGACGCTGTGGAAATTCAAATAACTTCCCCCAAGAATGTCCTTAATAGCTACAAAAGTAATTTTGCTTATATATTTTAATAGGGTTGGACTCGATGACCTTGGGTTGGACTCTATGATCTTGAAGGTCTCTTCCAACCTACTGATTCTGTGACAGCTGTAAGAACAAAACTGCAATCCCAAATGCCATACTGTTCTCAAATCTTTTATAGTATGCAAAGGAAAGAAAAAAAATCTTGTATATATAGTTCAGTGACCATTTAAATCCTAATTCTAGCTCGATTCTGTGTATTAATAGCTCCTATATAATTTATTTTACATAAGCTTGGCTGAATAAGGTACAAGAATATTTTGTGTCTGTTTCCTCCTTCAAAAGAAAGAAATTCCCCATTTCTCTACAAATCGGTATAATTATAATCCAGTTATACTTTCCTCTTACAGGATTTCCTGCTTATTTGTAAACAGTGTCCTGTATCTTCCTTGGACAAGTCAGACAGTAGTGAAACATGGCATATTTAGTACCAGTGAAGTGAACGTGCCCAGGAGCATATTTGGGTACAAACCCTCAGCTGTCTCTGGTTTTCAGAAGGTCTTCGTAATTGTTTTGGATCAGGACAGCTACTGCACTCCTGGTTTGATTTAATGGTTAGCTTGTGGTAAAGACATTTTCTTGTAGGTACTCTTGGAAGCAACCCCTTAGTTCTGGAAACCAAAATTCTTGTTAGAGGAATGGGACCTGACAAAGCAGATAAATGAACATCTGGAGGGTCATTCAAAATTGGTTGAAATACCAAATAATAGTTGGACAATTAGAAAAGTCAGTAGGTGTGGGTAGCACAACAGTTTATTTGTGTGGTTTATCCTCTGGCTCTCAAAGGCTGCAGAAATCTGGAAGCTCATAGGAGGTTCATTAGAAGCTAAAAGCTTCCCAAAGAAGTTGCTTTCATTCACATTCTGTTGTTAATTTCTTGGTACGGTTATCTGTCTCTTAAGTGTTTAGGACAAAGTTTCCTGTCTGAAAAGGAATTTTTTCTCCTTTTTTGATCCTTTGCATCTGCAGGTGGTGCAGATGAGACCCAGTGAGAACTGAGTTTGGGAATTGGGAATGTACATCTGTAACTCATTTTTAGTAGAAAATTTTAAATATGATGTGGTAACTAACAGTGTAGTACTGAAACACTGTTGCTTTACAACCACTATTAATGAATAGTCATTAACATTGACATTGTAGCGTTTGTACTCTGAAGAGAGGCTCTATTCTTTTCCTGTTCAGAAGTCAGAAATTACCATGCTGATCTGCATACCCGGCTTTCATGACTAGCCTAACAAAAATTTCCTGTGCCTCCCTGTAATTGCAATATTTATTTGCTTCTTCCTCTGACTGTTTGTTCCCTTCATTATTTGTTAATTTTAAATTGGGTAGAAAAATTCTTCTGCAAAGTTTGTACAGACCCTGGTACAATACAAGCCACTTCTGGGGTCATATATTGTACTACCATCACAATGAATTTTAAAAATTATTTTTCCCTTCTCTTTTGCAATTGGTTGCCTTTGTCTTGTGTTTAAAACTCATCTCAGGTCTGTATTGCTGTTTATACTTCTCTGGATTGGATACAATAACTATACAAGTTGATAATATTTGTTAGAAGAGGTTAACTTTTTTTGAATCACTCTAGAGGTGATGCACTGAAAGCATTCTCTTTGTATTAGCCTTTTGTTTAAAATTATTGTCACTCATCTGATCAACTTCAGTCTAAGACAATTCTGTAGTTTAAACTTGTTAGGGAGCTAAGCCCCACACAAGCACTCATTCTCTTTCCCCCACAGCAGGGTGTTGGAGAAGATGGGAAGGGCAAAAGCGAGGAGAGAAGCAAAAAAGGCACTCTTGACAGTCTGCAAGTACTGCTCAGCAATAGCTAAAAAATCCCTGTGTTATCAGTGGTGTTTTGGTCACAAATCCAACACAGAGCACCATTAGAGCTACTATGAAGAAATTCAGCCCTATCCCTGCAAAAACCAGTAAAGATGATTCACCCTGGGGAGCTGCCTACCTAATTTGACTGTGTGCTTAAACTAGTGCTTTGCTCATCATTTGCAGATTATGTTTTCTTTGGAGTAAATTGCAGTTTGGGCAACTCACGAAAACTCCAGTGGTGTTGTGGTTTCCTTCTTTGTCTATCACATTCCAAGCTGACTCTTTGGTTGTGATTGCTGTGCCTTTCTACCCTAGACAAGGATGTACTTACCTCGTAAAAGCTCCTTATTGTCTTGTTATATGTAAAAGCTCTGTCTTAGTAGCTGCTGTGGAGATGTCACCTTCTCTCTTCAAGCTCACAAGTGCCATTCCAAGGATATAATCTTGCAAAGACAATCAAGACTATGAACAGTCAGTACCAGGCAGATTCCCTGTGATTACATTATTTGCAAATTTGCAAAAGGCACACTTTTGTTTTTTCTTTTAAATCATCCCTCCTTTCCATTATTTGAACTGCTCATTCTTTGCTGATCAAGCTACATTTTAGCCCATCTGAAAATAATGTGCAGAATTTATGTTTCAGGAGGGTGAATGCTTACTGCAAGGTAATCTTTCAGGGAAGCACTTATATCTCAATATATGACTCAGAATAGGATTCAAGCAAATTCTCATTAACAAGATTTATTTTACAGTTTAGCTGTAATAAAATTGTGCCTTGAATTGTACTGCCTTTAGGTCACACACAAAGAAAAGGAATAGACATTAATATTCAATATTAAACCCCTGCATTTATTCAGTGATTACAGGAGATTTCTTACTTATTTTTAAAATACAGCAATTTCACAATAGATTGTGTTTTGCTAGTAAAAAGAAAAGTGCACCTTATTTAATCCATTTTTCCTAAATTTTCTGAAGCCTCCATCTATTAGGAAAAGAAGAGCTTCCACTGCCTGTATCCCCTAAACCTCTGTAATTTACACAGTTGAACGCAGCATTGAAGGATATGTGAAGTGAGTTTTTTTTGTCTTGTGTATGCACAGTGGTAAAAACAATGTTTTAACTTTGTTGAAATGTTTGAACTTATACAGTACTGTGAGCAAATTCATAAAAGCAAATGTTTCCACAGAAGGAAAGCATGAACTCACATTCTTTTTCTTTTACAACGATTTCATCTTTTGAAATGCAATTTTCAGCAATTTTAGCAATTCCTCTTTTGTGTAAGCTTGATTTTGACCTTATCATGCATTTGTGGTCTCCTGGGTATTCTACAACTCCCAAGATTCAATTAAGATATTTTTTCTAAAGTTATACCACAATATTTGACTTCTTCTTTAAGAAGGAAGACAGTTGAGGCCTCTTAGAAGTTGGGTTAACTATCATGTAGAGACTGGATAATGGTCTCTGTGTTATAACTCCTGTATAAACACTCTGGAGCTGAGCTTCTCTAGAATCAAGGGTGAGACCAATTAAGTCAGCCAAATTCTTCTGAGAAATTACCTGCTGGGGAAGAAGGAATTGTGGTGCAGTAAATCTCTTTAAAAGCAACATCTTTCAAATTCAGAGAACTTGGGATGTTTTCCTGCTTTGGAGAATGGGTTTGCTCACCCATGCAGGAGATGAATTCCAAGAGCTGGTTATACATAGCAAAAGACCTCTAAAATTTATATGAGTGAAATCCAAAAAAAGAGTAATTAATCATTTCTTTGATGCTTCTATGATACCAGTACTAGATTAGAGCTAGCTCTCCAAGTGATTTACTTGGGTGGTGAATGATGGTCACCTTGCACCACTTCTGCCTCCAGATGCTATAAGCACATGGTGCTCCTTGGAATGCTCTCAGATGTCCCACTTTGCATATGAAAGATATGTAAAAAGGATATATAAAGTCTTTCTTATTGTTCTTCCAGTTTTTCAAGCTGAACAATGTTTCAGTGATCTCTAAGATATTCAATAACATTTTTTTCTTCAGGTACAAGATACAGATTAATATTCAGTCCTGCACTCACACTTCAGTACAGCTTTAATGAGTTTGTTACATGTGCATTGACATTACCTATGGAGAAATTGTAAATAGAAGAGTCTTCCATACCCCATTCATGCATAACCAGCTTATAAACACATCTAAAAGTAAACACTGTTTTCCTCCTGGACAAAGCTGCTTACGAGGTGAAGATTTTAATTTTAGATTTTAATAACAAGTCAAAGCCTTTGGAATCTTCACCATGGGCAATATTTCCTCACCAGACCTTGTACTGCTGCTCTTTAAAATGCAGTTAAAGCCTAAATAAGGCTGAGATTGTTACCTTTATGTCACTGCCTTTGGTGCAGTTATATAGCCAGAAGGCCAAGGCCCTAAAGGAGAACTGGGAAAAAGAGGCAGCCAGACAACTTTTTAGTTTAGAACTAATGTTTTTCAAGCATAACATTTTCTGGCTTACTATATTTCTCTAAAAAATGGATATTTTGCAAACAAAGACTGCACCAAAATTGGGAAACGGAGGAATTATTTTCACAGAAAATGTTCAGTAAGTGATGCAATGGAGACTGTGGAGAGCTGAGAAACACCTTTTTCTTCATGGTGAGTCAGAAATGCTCCCTTCAGCCACAAAAGAAGTTTCTGTCTTCAAGATTTGTTTGTGAACTATTGTTACCACAGCAGATTTGTTTCCTTGGGTGTGTTTGTATCTGTTGGTTTGTTGGGGTCTTAGGCAGTTCATGTCTTGATTTACAGGTGTAAAACAATGACAGTACAATCAGAAATGACTGTAAGATCATTCCTTGCTAAGAAATGGCTGAAATTGGAATCTTTCTCTCTAGCTCTTGCTCCGTCATATGAATGTATGCAACCAATTATTGTTACAGTGACCCTGCAGTATGCAAGTAAAGGAAAGTAACTGAAATGTAAGATTGCTGTTAAAGTTTACTCATTTGGAGTAT
This sequence comes from Drymodes brunneopygia, assembly GCA_013400955.1. NCBI lineage: Eukaryota > Metazoa > Chordata > Aves > Passeriformes > Petroicidae > Drymodes > Drymodes brunneopygia. The sequence continues at coordinate 568,307 of VZTZ01013578.1, read as the reverse complement.
TTTCTCTCTCTGCAGAGTTGCTGTACCAATGCTCTTTAGGCCTACTCTCAATTTTTCTATTGTTTTCTTTTGATCATCAGAGGTCTGGAACACCTCTCCTATGAAAACAGGCTCTGGAGAGACCTTGCAACACCTTCCAATACCTAAAGGGGCTTCAAGACATCAGGAGAGGGACTTGTTACAAGGGCATGTAGTGATAGGACAAGGGGGAATGGCTTCAAACTGAAGAGGACAGGTTTAGATTGGATAGTAGGAAGAAATTCTTCCCTGCAAGGGTGGTGAGGCCCTGGCACAGGTTGCCCAGAGAAGTTGTGGATGCCACATCCCTGGAAGTGTTCAGGGCCAGGTTGGATGGGGCTCTGAGCAACCTGGTCCAGTGGAAGGTGTCCCTGCCCATGGCAGGGGGGTTGGGACAGGATGAGCTTTGAGGGCTCTACCAATCCAAACCATTCTGTGATTTTGTTGTTGAAGCAAGTGCTGAAAGCAACCTATCTTCAATCCCAAACTGTAGCACCTTATTTAATCAACAGCATAATGTACTATTTGCTCATAAACTCTTTGCATCCCTTTATTTAAGTACGCAATGAAGGTACTTGTGGTCTGAGGCGTGAATTTATGTGAGTAAAAATGACAGTCTTTAATTTCTGTTGCAATAATAGTTTGAAACAGAATATCCTTAGTTGACAGGGTTTCCTTTTACAGAGGTTCTCCGTGCTTCTTGGACTTGAACTCACTTTTGTTCTGACCTCTGTGAGAGTTGGAAATCCACTTGTGTCTCAAAGCAAGAAAATGTTTTGGTTTTATTCAAGAAAGCCCTTTAACATGAAGCATCAACAGAGATGTTTATACTTTTAATGATAGATTTCTCCTTTGCTTCAGTATCTCTGCTCATCGACTTTAAAATGTAAAGCTGCTTATTATGCAAGTCATGGGATTCTTCAGAATTTAAAAGAAGGGAAACACATCAAATAGCAAAGCAACACTTCCCAAGTGCTTATCTGGCAGACTAGAGAACCACGATATTCTGCTTGAATCAACTGTTTAAATGAGCAGTTTAAGGACACTCATTATTTGTGTAAGATTTGCTCATGTAGCAACTTGAGTATGTACACAAAGAATAGAAGCTTGATGAAACAGAGTTAAGAAATGCATGCCAAACCATCTTGTTTCCACATTTTTTACATTAGAAGGTGTACTCTTTTTCCTTAAATGGAGAAGTTTCTATCACTTAATAAGAAGGAAGTTAAAAAGTGTTCCTCTGACTTCTAATTAAGTTTATTTATCTATAGGAAAAGTGTGAAACTTTCTTCTGTTTAGTCCATCTGAAAATGTTACAAAAAGGTATTTTTCTCTGGCATACAGGTTTCTATTTGTGGGCAAGCAGAACCCATAAAATGATCCAAGAAATGTGTTTCTACTTGCTGAAGTGTACTTAGCCAGGCTTTCACAGTCACAAGTTTTGTTATTCATATGGGATAGGATTCATCTTATCTACAATGTCTGCAATTTACGTGCTTACATCCAATGAACATAAATCATCTGACTTGCTTCATGTGCATCTCACTTTAAGGTGAGTTGTGTAGTCCATTGTAATGTTGTTGCCTAAAATCAAAAGACAAAACTTGCAACGGCGTTGAAGTGGTAAAATAAAAAGCAACTCTTTAATGAACCCTTTCAGATGCAAAAATATGATTCTCTGCACATGTGATAAAGAATTTCTACAATTTTTATAAGGTTAATTAATTAGTACATCTAGCAGGTACATACAATAGGTGATCAGTTGCCCTGGTAACCCACCCTTGGGTCAGCCCCTTGGAGTTGGTCCAGGGGCTTCTTTGTGCCATTTCTTGTTATGTCTCTTAAGTTCTGGTGGAAAACAAGATGTCCTTGTCAGCAAGCCTCTTCTTAAGAATAAGACTAAACAGAATTTCAAGCATATGTTAGTAAGGGTTGGCTTATTGTGAGAAAGGGCAGGAAAAGTCCTAGAAACCATACAGCTATATATTAAAGATCTAGAAAGCTACAAATATATGAAAAATATATAAAAAACTAAAAAAACAATGCCACTCATCTCCATGGAGTACGATGAGATTCTAGTGAAAGCATCTCAGACCTAGACTTTTGCAATGTAGATGTCTATTTTTGTTCTGGCAAATCCTCCCATGAGGGCCCTATTAAATGGAAAAACATTCTATGAATTTCATGCACTTTTAGTCTAAAAGTTTCCTATTATGGACATAATTTTCAGCTATACATTTACATAGCTTGTGTGTTTGTAGGAATTTGGTCCTTGTTAAGGGCATAATTTATTCCAGCTCATGTATTTTTTGAAATCATTATTACTTGAGGGCAGAAGGAAAGATAAAACACCAAGTGAATCCTGTAAAAACTCTTGCCCCTCTGTTTTATCCCAAAGAATGATTCTGGACCACTCAATCTGTGGAATCACATTCTTTTATCTAAAGATATGGGTGGAGTCTTTCTGCTCTCATTAAAGGTGACAATATGTGAGTACTCTTACATTCACTTTAGGTATGTGTTCTGATACACTTGCCCAGAAAAATGCTTGGATAATTGCTGAATTGCTTATGTAAAATAGAGACAGAATTTACGGTGTGTGATCTGAACATAATTTTAGACTGTAGAATCTGATTTCTGGGCAGTAGAAGTGCTTAGAAATGTATTATAAACCAAGAATTATGTGCTAACATTTTTTCAGCAGTAATTTTTAATACGAAATAAATTTAATGATGAGTATGGCACATTTATGGGCAACTGAAGAATTAAATTGAACAAATTGCTTTCCATAAAGTGTTTCCCTACTCCAGCTATAAACAACACAAATACTGAAATATCTTTTTCAGAATACAAATAGGCATTTACATTAAAATTAATGGCGTCATCAGAAAAAGAGTGCAGGTCATATGGTAAATTATTCTTAATGCTAAACTTCTATGTTTGTCCAAGTCTTGGCTTTTATAGGCAGCACCATTTCAATACAGAATATTTAACTTCTGGGAGCATACTATAAATAGATGCACATATGAGTGGGATGGGACTCTGAAATACCTGCTCTAGTTGAGAGTTCCATGTCTATGGCAGGGTGTTGGAACTGGATGATCTTCAAGGTCCATTCCTACCCAAGACTTTCTATCATTCTATCATATTTGATTGTAGCTTATTCCAACAAAATAGATAATGAGATATATATATAGAGCATGAAATGTAGCCACTCTACTACTGGCACTGGTATTACAGCCCACATACCACACTGCAGTTCTGTTTGTTGAAGACATTTTTGTCTTATTTACTTCTCTTTCCCCCCATCTTTTCCCTCACTGTCTTGGGGATGGTTCGTACCCCACAGCCAGTTTGTTTTTGTTTTTGTTTTTGTTTTTGTTTTTGTTTTTGTTTTTTTTTGTTTTTGTTTTTGTTTTTGTTTTTGTTTTGTGTCCGGAAGAGCCAACATCGCCCCTGCCGGCTGTGGCCGGACCTGCACCGAGGAGGAAAGGCTTCTGGTTTTGTTTGTTGTTGCTGCCGTTGTTGTTGTTTGTTTGTCTTGTTTGAAATGCATGTACTAGTAAGGTCTGACAGTTCAATATCTGGTATTTATTTACCTTTTTCCCATCCTGTGTAGGCATTCTCTTTGTCAATAAACGGTTGGATTTTTTTTCATCTTCATCCACTAATATTCATTTCCTATTGGTGAAAAGGGATTGTTGGAACCCTTGTAAAGGAAACATTCACTCCAGAGTGTTTTCTGCCAAACTTGTGTCCAAAATAGCACACTCGCCCTTGAGAGTTTTGCTAGATGTGGTGCTTCCCAACCTTTTTTATTGAGAGAATAGTATAGAATAGCATAACAAATTAACCAGTGTGCTGTACATATCCCAGTTTAAAAGGATGCTGTTGGCAAGGCAGCGTGACATGGATCTGGGAGAGGTCCTATCAGTCATACCTGAAAGGGAACATGCACTCCCACCCTGCCATGGCTCCAGCTCCTGGGATAACACATCTAGGTCTGCACAGGGCTGTTTGAGATCATGACTCCTCTGGTGGTGCAGGACTGCCTGACCCTGTATGCATTGCTATCTCAATGCAGTTTTTTTTCTGTGGCCCAATTTAATGCTCTACAATATACTGCACCATACTGTGCAGCACAGGGTTGCTGAGGAATATTGTGGGAATTGCCACATTGTGCTATATTTCACTCTAGATACATAGAGGTTTGATTTGTAAAAGAGAGCTAGACAGAAGCAGTTAAAGCACAAAAATCTGCAGTGCATCTTTAGCCCATGCACCTTTCCCTCTGTAAGTCTCAGCATGATGCTGAAACTTATTTCTAGCACACAGAGGTTGTATGAATTGACTAGGAAAAAGAGCTGTTTTAGTGACAAAGAGTCATATCAGCTTTCTAAGAGCTGTTCTGCTGTTGGAAATTATGGTATAAAGAAGTAAACAAATGCACGTTTACACATTCAATACTTTATGATGACTATTCACAATTTATTTTTTAAGTATTCCTAGCATGACCTACCAAGACCTGTTTTATGTTTGTTTTATACAAAAAGCAACACATGAGTTTGCAGCAGTATGAATCTGCCACAAACATGCCTGTGATGTTCTTCACAGTCCTTTGTTACAAATTGCAATTCAGTTGAAAATCAAATTAGGTAATGAACTTGCATGGAATCCAATCCTCCTGGTTTGTAAGCCTACAAAGAAAATAGCTCAGTGGCATTCCAGTTTAGTTTCACAGCCAGATCATTTACGGAAATGTGCTGTGTCAGTGAGGCTGCTTTGACTCAAGGCCACATTCTTATCCTCCCCCTCCAGCAAATCTGATACGGATGATGAACACAAATAAAGGGTCTCTGGTTTCCAGGAGGTGCTGTGCTCAAAGGTTGTTCATCTTCAAATTCTGTCTCAGCCATCAAAGTGTTTGGACATCAGGTTATTTTGAGATTTTTTTTGTGTAAGAACTAGTGCATAGGATTTTCTTTTAAATATATTCAGATTTTTGGAAAAGAGCTCTGTAATTCTAAAGGAACCCATGTGCAAGGATTGAATTTAGGCACATTTTCACAGACTTTCATAACCATGAAGAGCAATTTGTCATAGCTCTGAAACTGTTTCCATCTAAGGAAAATTTTAATTTTTAAGGCATAAATGTCCAGTGAAAGGAATAAGAATTTATCCAGCTTGATTTGAGACACCAGCTGTACTAGGTAACTCTGCTACCTTTTGGTTTTTCCTCTTCCTTCAGTATGACAAACATATAGTTTTACTGACTGGGCTTTTTCCTTAGAGAAAAGTGAAGTATGGCTTCTTCAGAGGTGGATTGCTCTTGTATTATTAAATAGAATTGGGTGATTGGGATATAGGGAATCCACCATGTGACTTATCTTATGGTATTTTATGGTGTCCTCTGCTAAGGTTTGAACACCAGCCTAATAAATCATTGTGATATCTGGACAGACTAGAGTAGCCTCAAAAGACAATTCAATAGATAAAAGTAAAAATAAATATATGCTGGCTTAGGCTAAAGATGATTTAGGTCTTTTTACTGAAATTATCACCTAATTCAAGACATTTTCTACTAGTAAAAAAATCTGAAAAATGAAGTGCAGTGAACAGAACAGTACATTCTAAAAGTAATTGTGTTGTCTGTCTGACAAAAATCTGTTTAAAACCTTTTGAAATATTAAAGGATCATCTAAGGATATTCTCTGATGGCTTCACTAGTGGCTGACCTCTTCAAACTCATAGTGAATTTGAGAAATTGAGAAGCTGAATCCATAGGATTAGTTTTTCTGGAAAAGGAGCAAGAAACATAGAACAATGGACATTCATCAAAGTTAAAAGATAGTTTTGTTTTCTGGATTCTACTAGAGCTTAAAAGGATTTTTTGAGCTTCAAAATCCTATAGAGATTTGACTGCTTAGAATGCAGCAAGCTAAATTTGTTGTAAAAATTATTTCTTTTGGCAGTAACACTGATCTATGAGTATTAATTGTTCAACTTAGCATACATTAGAATTCTGGGGAAGGCATCCACAAGGAGCTCTGTAGATGCTCTTCTTTACCTCTCCAGCCATGAAACATGATTTTGTTTCAAGGGAGGAAAAACATAACAAAGAATCTCCTTTTACTTGTCTATGAATCCCTTGACTCATGGCTGACTTTCAGCTGTGTAATGTTCCTTCTGACCTGTTGGGAGCTGAGACACTTTCCCGTGGGAGTCCCAGAGCTGGCATTTGCAATCAATAGGCTTGATATGTGTTGCTGTAGTGTCTTCTTGAGTGGACACAAGAGAACAACCACTTGCTGCCAAACACCTGTGATCTCTGTATTCACACCAAAGGAGCTTCTGCTGATAACATATGCAAGGGCTATAGTATTAACCTCTCTTTTAAACTTTTAATAGAAAAGAGCCAGGAATAAAAATAAGGCTCTGGGTATGCTCCAAAACATAGGATAATCTTAGTTCTTCCCGAGGACAGATCTCAGGACAAGCTGCCACTTAAAAGAAACAAATTTATTGTCAGAAACTTGTGATATTGTATGCGGTATCAATGACACCTGGCAGCTCCAAAAGGGCAGGTGAGCTCTGTGCTGAGTGTGACCTTTGGCCATTATGACATTAACAAGGGGCCTGGAATTGAATCAGCACCATGATAACACTCAGACACTAAGACAGTGACTTGGATCAGCCTCGGTTCAGCAATTGCCCAGCAAGTTCATGGTGCTGGGGCATGATCCAGGAAGACAAGTCGGTGTGCAAGGGTCAGGATAAGGAGGTATGAGACCTGACAGTGGCAGGGGTGAAGGGTAAGACCTTTTGCTTGTAAGCTTCTCTGAAGGGGAAGGCAGGGGAGCCTTCATTGAGGCTCCTTCCAGCTCCTCTTTCACTGACTCTTGGCAACCAGATGTCTCTGAGAGTTAAGCTAAACTCCCACTGCCAGGAGGGCTTGGAATCAGAAGCACAGAATAGTTTGGGTTGGAAGAAACCTTTATAGGTCAGCTAGTCCAACCCTCCTGCATTGAGCAGGAACACTTCTGATTAGATCAGGCTGCTCTCAGCCCTGTCCCACCTCACCTTGAACACTTCCAGGGACAGGGCATCTACTACCTGTCTGAGCAACCTGTTCCAGTGTTTCACTGCCTTCATCACAAAAAATTTCTTCCTTATGTCTAGTCTGAACCTACCATCTTGTAGTTTAAAGCCATTAGCCCTTGTCTAAACACTACAGGCCCCATTTTTCTTATAAGCCTTTTTAAAGTATTGAGAGGTCACAGTATCATCTCCCTGATGCCTTCTCTTCCCTAGGTTTTACATTCCCTACTTTCTCAGCCTTTTCCCACAGGAGAGATGCTCCAATCCTCTGATAATTTGTTCTGGCCCTCCTCTGGACCTGTTTCAATAGGTCCATATCTTTCTTTTGCTTAGGATCCTAGAGCTGGATGCAGCACTGCCTGCAGGTAGGGTCAGAGAGGAGCAGTGGGGCAGACTATTACAGCCTTTAGTTTGAATGCCTAAGAAATGGATGCCTAGGTTGTGCTTACTTGTTGATATAGGAAAAGATAGTCTTGACCTCACCTCGCTACACTACAGGTTTTGATTCTACATGTATATAAAATGCACATGTGGGATACACTGAAAAGAATCCTTGTTTGGACATCTATTTATATTGTTTGTGGCCATACATCAAAATGTGTTAATAAACTTCTGGCTAAATATCAATGTGTTTTCTGGTCTGCATTTTTAAAATTTTCATTTTATTTTTGGTAGATTCAATCAGCATGAGAAGGCCTGCACAAGAAATAATCAAAATGAGAGTAAAATAGGTGCAAGACTGGCAATGTAGGAAAAAGGAATGCAAACCCCCCCAAAAAACTCTAATGGCACAGTGCAGATGGTTTGTTGCAAATCATAGCAGGCTGGTTATCTGATCCTGTTTCCTATGTAGACAGGTGTCATTCCAAACCCTTCTCACCCTGAAATTTGCCTCTTTGTCTGATCTTTATCAACAGTCAGTCATGAGTCATATGTATTAGTCATGTAGGTATGTGTTAAGTGTGGTTATGTACAAATACATTNCTCTTTGTCTGATCTTTATCAACAATCAGTCATGTCGGTATGCGTTAAGTGTGGTTATATACAAATACATCGTGTGAAACACAAGGATTAATTTATTTCAAGGCAGAACTTTTACATCGGAGGGATTCCTTTGCAAAAGGGACATTGTTACCCTGTAATGAGTTACCAGCCTTTTAAATGCTTAGGCAGTTCTAGGAACAGTCATTAACAATCTGTCTGGGCAAGGAAACAGTTTGGAGGAGGCACAGGAAATATTGGTATATCCAAAGCAAGGGATAGTGCTGGGTTGCTTGAGAAAAGGAAGGCTTCAAGTGTTCCTAAATTCATTATGCTCTTCTAGAGAGAGAATAGGAACACCTGGTGTTTACATGTGAGGATTCTCAAAGGGGAATAGGGTCAATAAAAGATGAAGTGTCCGTCAAACTCAACCTCTCTCTGTGAAGGTTTTATGATAAAGCTGAGAATTGTATGCCAGTTTATCAGAGTTAATTGATCTGCCAAGAATGCAGAGGTGACTGTTTTATCTGCTCTGAAAATTCAAAGCATAGAAAGATGCTTTTATTGGAGTACAGGGACTGGGACCAGGGATGAGGGGACAAAGACCCAGAAGATAACTGCATTCTAATTGCAGAGCTGGTTTAAGAGCTGTTTATGAAGGAATCTGGAAGGGTAAAATCAGCTTCCCCCAGTGCATGAAGTGAGATATATAGCAGTGCACTCGAACCTCAGGAATCCAGAAAGTCTGGGGCAGCAGTGCTAGAGGGGAAAAAGCAATTTAAAATAAGTAAGACTTTCATATTTGTCTGGTTTCATAGTGGTTTTTCTCTGTCACTCTCAGTTATAAAATCAAGGACTAAAGAGGATATTTGAGCTGAGAACATCCTGTTATGAAATTTAATAAGTACTGCTGGTACTATTTCATCCAGAAGTGCTTCCACTTACTGTGAAGCAATTACATTCTCTGCTTTCCTTCTCTCTCTCTCTCTGTGTCTCTGTGTCTTTCTCTTTCCATTTCCAACATCAGAGTAGTCTGCCCACATTTTTCTTAACTTAATACGTGAGCTACAGTTGAGAATTGCACCTTAATATGATTTTAATTTGTGTTAACAGAACTGAAAGGGTTTAGCAGCCCTCAGCACCTGAGCATCATGGGAATAAAAGGGGGGCACTATGGGATTATTCCAACACCTCTATTTTATTTACATTTCTTTTAATTTCCTGTTTTCTTTACTAATATCCTAAACTCTCATAAAAGCCTGAATATAATAACTATTTGGATGCTAAGAAAAGAAAAGCTTATCAGTTTTTTTTATCGCAAGGGTATAAAGCATAATGTTTTAATTGCAAGCAAGAAAGCATAGCTGGAAACAGCAGCCAGCACAGAGCTGTCAGAACTCTTTCTGTCTCTAAATGGTTGGCTTTGAGCAGAACACCAAAGATGACAAAACTCAGGAATCATTTCAGGGAGCTGCTGATGCTGAAAGTAAGATACCAAACATTGATTTCTGGCTCGTTAACTTACAAGTTACCTTGATGTGGGGAGAAAGATGTCTACTTGTTATACCTTTTTCTACACCTTCAGCATGAGATTTTACTGAGTCTCCTCTTTTTTTTCTATGCCTGGTACCTATTCATACGCAAAGCTGCCTTGCAAATCTGATATTTTCTTTCTAGATCTGCCAAACTGAGAGTATAATCTGATACCTGAGTGATGCTTTCATGCTTGCCCACCACACTTCCATCAAAGACGACACTTCTCCAATGCTCCTTTCCTCTTTCCTGCAAATTTACTGTCAATTTACTGAAGTGTGCTAGGTCAGTTCATTGCAGGACACTGGACTTGGATGTATGACCTCCAAAGTACCAGTAACATAGGCTAGCTGGGACAGATTGTCCTTGAGGGGTGACTCAGTGAAGACACACAGCCTCTGCCAGGGCTGTGAGCCCTGAGGGTGCCCCCAGACCTCTTGAGGAATGTGAAGGCTGCACATCAGGTCTACATGCAGAAATGTGAGGGGTGTGACTCTCAGGGCTTTATCCACCATGAGTAGTCTAGCTGTGGGAGCCACAGCTGATAACATTTTGAACTCCTGTGTCCTTTTGGCACCAAAAAGCACCTTCTCTTTTCAGTGTACCCAAGATATGATGAGAGGATGCTATTCTCATGTTTCCCAATTTTTGTTTCCCCATCCCATTTATCTAAGTCCCATTGCCTTTCTGGTTCTCCTCTGCCTTCTCTCAGCATGTTTAAGGGGTGACCCTTCCCTCATTAGAGGTCTGCCTTCCTGAAAGTCATATGTGGTAGGAAGACTTCTTTCAATTTTCAACTACAGAGGGAGCAAAATTGGACTCTACTGTCAGAGATTTAGGTGCCTTCTATTAGACTAAATCTCCTGAACATCCTTGCACAAACTACTGAATATCTAACACATGTCCATATCCTTAAGCTCTAAATGTGGCTCACAGTTTTAGACAAATCTCAATTTGCTTACTGTTGAAGTAGTAGACCTTTTTTGGTTTTTTGCTGTGATCAGAGTAAAGAAAATGTTGTTCTCAAAATGCAAATATTGCTTTTCTTTTCTTCACGGGACAACTTTACCAGGCTTGTGCCTGTTTGAGTGCCTGTAGCTTATTCGAAGGAACAAGAAACATCATCCCTCCACTAATAAAATGAAGTCTTGTGTAAGGGTAAGTTTTTCAGCATACTTCAAAGAAACGGAATTTGTGGAGGTTGCTTATTTTCTGTGGGGGACAGTATTGTCCCTTAATTAGGCTTTTCAAATGTAAATTCCCAGCAATGAAACATTTTAAGGATAAAAGCATTTGTTTGTGGTATAATGCCTCGAAATGTCAAGAAATCTGAGTCTGTAATCTCCGCATGTTTTGATTACTTGCTATCAGAAGCAGCTACTTGCAAAGCAATACTTTTTTCCTTTTTTTTTCCTTCTATTTTTCCCCTTTTAACACTGTAACCACATCTACTGTGAACTTACACCTGGTGGCTGTCCTGTCTCTTGCCACTGACATATGACTCTTTGAGTGGGAACAAAACCACTTTGACAGATGGGCATAAATTCAGGGGTGCCAAACAACCAGTTCCTGCCCTAACTTTGAATGCTAACGTGCCATTCACACCCTGTAGTGTCAGAAGAACAGCCTATTCACAGCCCCTGGTCATTAGGAGAGAAGGGAGAGAGCAGAACATGTGGTCACATTAATAAACCTGAAGATCATATTGTTAGGTTTGATCCTGTAAAAATAGATAAGAGATTAGAATAAATTGTCTAGCATCTGAATTAGAAAACCAAGTCATATAATGCACAGAAGGAAATCATGCATTTTCAGTGCAAGCGGCTCTGTGTATGTCCAGTTGCTGAGGAACTTGGAAAGAAATCAAAAAGAAATTCTTTATGCAAGATTTTACAAATAGCTTGTTTAGCTGCAGCAGTGAGATTTTGTAGCTTATGGAGTTGTCTTCAAAAGCCATCCTTAATACTGGCCCACTCCCAGTGATCAGCCACTTACATGGGCAGGTCCTGTCCTCCTCAGTTGCTTGCCAGAGTGGCCTGAGTGGTGAACCAGATATGCAGCAGCAGTGTTCTGTAGCTGCTGTGTTAGTTCCCATCATTTTTCAAAGAAAGATTTTGAAGTGAAAGAAATTACATAGAAGATAAGTTGCTGCATGAAAAGAAAGAGTTCAGCTGGCTCATGTCCATGTCCTCCTCATCCTGCAGCTCTTCAGGGAATACGGGCTTGTAACTTGTGAATGCATAGTTCCCCCTGCTCTAGTGAACTGTGCATTGCTGGTGTTTGGATGCTGTCCTCTGCAAGGATTTGTCTCCTTTGTTTTGCAAGGAAAGCCTGAGAGCTTGGGGGATGACAGTGCCCATCCTCTTCTTTCTTAGTAATGCCTTTTCATGCAGAGAAATTGAACTTCTTGGTAGGGGCTTGGGGTAAGATAGTTTTAACTCAGAGGAAAAAAATTTGGAAGGGAAAAGCCCTTTGTCATCTAGGATTTATTATCATGGCCAAAATTGCACATGAGTCTTTGTACTTGGTGTTTTCTCTTGGCTGTCTTCAGGCTTTCGGAAACATTTAGCAAAAAGGAAACACTAGGCTCAGGGGCTGAGATGGAATTTAGGACAACTAAATAGCACTCAGACGTAACAAATTAAGCTGGCTTTTATCTGGACTAAGGTTGTTGACTCTTTTGGGGCATCATTGTTTAGGATTTAATTTACAGTTTTAGCTACGTAGCCTGGGTTTTATTTAACTTTCATTCTGGGCACGTATTGGAATTTCTTCATGACGGAGATTTTTCCAACCCAAGACTAGGTTTGTTACCAGGGCGTAAGGAGTGAATGACACTTCTTGGCCTTCTTCAGCTTTAAACTTAGAATTTTTTAATGATGACCTCCTGTTGCAGCTCCTTCATCCAAGTTTCCTGTTAGATTTTTTCCATGCACATGTTTTTTCAATTTGGAAGAAGGGTATGCTTCAGATTAAGAAATGGAGAAGAAAAAGAAATTCCCTTTCTTAAAGAGGGCCTTTTGAGATACTGCTCCCTCTTCAATATCCACCTTAATCCATATATGGTGTTTTTGGCCACACTGACTTGACATGTGGAGGCAACACTTGATTTAAAAGTTGCTATGGAAAACTAAAATGTCACTACTCTGTTTTAAAAGGTATTTATTATTCATTTCCAAGATAGCAGCATAGATCATTAAAACCTTGCTTTTGAGGACACAGTGGCAGTTCTTGTCATAGTCACAATTTAACAGGTTTAAGTGTGTGGAGAGTTTGGCTCATTTGGAAACTGGAGAGATAAGATTATTTTCTGTTAAAAGATGGACACTCTCTCAGAAATACTTCTCAACATTATAAAATCATTGACATCCAAGAAATACGTACATATAGAAATATGTAAATTCCTGTGAGAATAGATAAACCTAGCCTTTTCTTCTGGTACTTGATCTGATACATACTTATTTTATGTATCTAAATACATAATATTTCCAGGAGAACAACCAGCACAGCCTAGAGGAGTCTTGCAAGCATGATAAGCTATGAACCACACCACAAACATCTTTTCCTGCAAAATAGCTCTTTGCAGTCCTGTTCTGGTGCTGTCTCACAGGGGAAAGGCAGGAAACACAGGCACTGGATTTCTGTGGAGAAGCAGCAATATGAGCCCCATTCCTGCTCTGCTCCTTGTGTTGGGGCAGGAGGCAGGATGTGTTTGTGGCCAGTGCACCTTTCAGCTGTGCAGAACAGATATTTTGACCATGGCCCCTGAGAATTGCAGATGGACTTTAAGGTCAGGTTGAATTATGAATATGACCTGATCAACTGAGGACAACGGTTCCTTAATTTCTAGTCTGTCAGGTTTAAATCCACCCTTGGGGCAGATGGTAACCACATTTGAGACAGCTGCCTGATGTGCTAAGACCCAAAACTGTGCCTAACTTGCTTTTGTATGTATGTAAGTGTGTATGTGCTTTTCAAAAATCAATATTTTGAAAGACAGAGGAAATCCTGTTAAATATTGACTTTCTCTTTAAATGCCAGATGTTGTAAGCTTTCCATCTGCTGATCACTTCCTAGACAGATGCCTGAAATAAGATTTTAGCCCTTCCTACCTCTAAAAGTGTTCTGCTTCTGTCCTCCTTCAGCCTTTCTTCCCATTCCTCACACCAAACTCTCAATTTCTGCACTCCTACAGGAATACAGAAATTCCTGTACAGGCATACAAAGATATATTATTTATTTCTACTCTTTCTATTGTTTTAGTCTTGCATTTTATTTATTGCTTACCAATCTTCTCAGGCATAGAGCTGATATGTTTGGGACATTAACAGAGATGAAATGCTTGCCACAAAAGGACTAATAGATATGGAAGGACCTGTGAAACTCTGGATCAAACATCATTTTTTTTTTATCCTGATCTATTATTTTTAGTGATTCCATTATGACCTCTGAACTGCTGGAATTCAGCTGCAGACTGAATGTTTGTACAGTACTGACAGCAGCTTTTCAGGAGCTTAACAAGCCTCAGAAATGTAGAGTGGTATGGATATCAGGTATGGATATTCATCCTCACACTCCTGGCTGCTCTTGGTGCTGGTCTGTCCCAGGGAGCGAAGCCTAGGTGAGCAGTTAGGAACAAAAGGGAAAACCTTGGGATCACAGCAGAGGACCATGTTGTGATCTGCAGTCACATCAGGGCTGGTGTAGAGTGAGGTGTTTTCCAAGATGCTTCAGTCTCAGCTTTGTCCATCTGGTGGATCAGGAGGCAGAAGCACCCGTGGGAGCAAGTGAATGATTGTGATTAAAATGCTCTAAAACACTTAAGTCTCACTTTAGTCTGACCTGGCAGACAGCTGTGGCCTGGTTTAGGTAATTTTGTTCTCCCTCAGCTATGTGTCAAGGCAGATGTGCTTTGGAAGGCATGCAGACCTATTAATAATGTCTGAGCAGGAAAATCACCCAAAGAGAAGGGAACAGGGAATTGAGCTTCTACCTTGTCTGGAGTGACTCAGGTATCAGACCACTGGTCACCATTAGCTTGGAGTTTGCTACTCCACTCCTGTTGAAATGGTGACTCTTTCATATGAATAATTAAATATTTGGTAGATTAAGGGCAGGACACTTTAAATAAACCCAATATACTTGAAAGAGAAGAGTAATCTGAAGGATCTGATCTTCCTACCAACTGAATATGCACTTCCTCTGCAGTGCACATCAAGATCCTTTGCGCTTTTGAGCAGTGAAGTTTAATTAATTCTTTTTTCAGCCTCATTTTAAAAAAACCTATTTCTATCATAATTTTGCAGGTATTTTTTTAATGGGTATTTTCTAGCTTAGTTTCCTCTCAGAAACCCAATCTCAACTGCAGTCTCCCAGCACTACATAAATGTAATGTTGGGTATGTGGCTGTAGAGTTAAAATGAGAAACACGTTTAGCTCATCATTTCTGATTGTAGATCTAGTTCTGAGTCAATCAGACCTGTATTTTAAAGGCAATTAGAACTTTCAAAGGATTTTAGACACTTAAATACCATTTCAAACTGTGGTTTCAGATTGCTTGAAAATATCAGCATGAAGATAGATTGGGAGAGAAATAGTATTTGCAAAACATTAAGATAGCATTCAAAAAGACCAAATACCCCAGAAAGAAAACATATACATGCTATAGGGTGAGTACCAAGTTCATATTTTTTTCCCCAAAATGTTGCAATGTGTTTAAATTTTGTGTTGGGCTTTTGGCCCATGAACAGGTCCTGCTGGGAATGTGCTGTGGCTCAGTCTAGAGACAGGAATGCTCTGAGATTTTAAAACAAAGGGGTTGCATGAATGAGTTGCAACACAGCCCACGGTGACCCAGTTCGAAAGGGAAAAATGTTTTCTGGGCCAGACCAGGCTGCAGAGGGTGGCCAGAGTCACAGCTTGCTGTATCTACATACATGTAGTTCAACACTGAACTTTGAATGAAGTCAGACAACATCTGTGCTGTAACCTTGCCTGATGGTCCATTTCAGTTGTTGATGACCAAAAATCCTGCTTAATATGGAAAATGGGGGATATTTGGACTCGAAGAAGTGGCAGGTAGAACAAGATTATTCCATTTCATGGAGGGGAGTGTTAGATCTCTCATTGCTGTGCTCCAAAATGAAGAGCAGACCTTTGAAAATTCATCCTGAAAAAATATGAGGTGAACTTTGAAGCACACTGCCTGGCCAGCTGCTGGAGACACACTCCAACCTCTGACTCAGGTGCCAGGCAGGGAACTGTAAGGAATTTTGCCCCATGAAACTTTGTTGAAATTAGTAATCACCCGCAAAACCCACCAGAAGATTGGTCATAGATGTGAAATTTTTGTGACCACATGCTTTTGGAAATGAGCTACAGCAATTTCCAAAATTCATACATTTAGCTCTGTTGATTAGATTGAGCCTAACTTTTTAAAAAAACTACATAAAAATATTAAGTGCACTGTCCCTTTATATGCACCTGCTATAAACATACTAATTGGGACATCGTTCATATATGCCCCAGCAACTAGTGATATTCCTAATGGTTATTTAAATGCCCATTAATTCTGTTGTTTGATTTTTATTTATTGCTAAGAGTGCCCTACAGCGTGCACAGTTTTGAAAGCTGTTCAGTGCTGTGCTGCGTGCTGTGGAGATACGGATGAATTCCATAAGGAGGAGTGCAGTGTCCATCTGGAATTCTGCAGGAATGATTTTCAGCTGCTGGGACTTTGGGAGGGTGAATTAGCCTGAGTTAATCTTGCACAGCCCAGGCCAGGTTTCTCCTGCTGTCTCATAATCCCGACTGCTGTGAAGAGAAATACCCAGATACAACCCTTGTGATCTTCCTGCTCCAAAGAAATTGAACAACAAAGCTCCAGTGTTTTATATCCAGGAAGCTTTAGTGAGGAAAGACTTCTGAGGCAGGACTGAACTGTATGTCTTTAGCTCAGTTTTGGCAGAATTAACATAAGGAAGGGTAAAAGCAGGTCTTGCTATTGTGTCTAAAACCCCCGGTCCCATAGGTCCCTGAATTGATTCAGATGAGAATGTGAATTATTTTTCTAACCACCTCCAGGGCTGGCATAATCTGAGAGGTTAACCAGTAAGATGTTGATAGATGTAGAACAGAATCCAGGTCTCCTATCTGTGTGCTAGCTCCCAAATCACCCTTTTAAGAAAAATTCCCAGGACCAGTCATTGTAATTTCTAAGGATTGAATTCACTGGTATTTTAATTTTTAAACTTTCATACAGCTGAAGAACCTTTTTCTTAAGCTCTCTAGATGCTCAGAGGCAAATTTCTTTTCTTTCCTTTTCTTTTTTCTTTTTTTCTCTCCTAACTAAGGCTTCCTTTAACTGGAGGGAAAGAAATTCACAAGAGAGGCTTTATGCTACTTTCCTGTTTTTCAGCATGACAGATGCATTAGAAAGTGTAATGCACTCTAACAAACAAGAAAACTTTGCATATTGAATATAGCACATGAAATAATAAAAGAAGAACAGCTGCTGAGAGACAGAAAGGGAAAAAATAGAGATAAAAGTTAACTTGAGTTGTGTTTTATATGAAGAGCTTTGAATTCACTCAGATTTAAAATTCAATGCCAAGTACATTTACAGACATCTGGGAAATCAGGTCACATGCTCTTTGTTAGGGCTGCTACTACTCATATATACCACAGCACACAGAAATGTAAGCCTGTCACAAGGACAACCTTTTTCTTTCATAAAATGACAATTTAACAATTACATTGACAATTTAACAATTACATTCATACAGTGATAAATGTGACCAGTGATAACAGGAAGCAGGAGAAAACCAGAAAGGGGCTATATTGAGGTGCCAGCTTTTCCAGAGTTTAAGGCTGTCTGAGTCTGCATGTTCAGGAAGTAACATTTGTGCCAAATCTGTATTTCTTAAATGAATGCTAAAGAAACCTTATGCACCAGAAAATTAACATAGCACTGAAGGCATTAGGAAAGCACACACACATATATTGCTGCAGAATAGGTAACTGTTAATAATGAAGTGACTTTGTGGGATTTTCCTCTCTTCTTGCCACTGATATCAATTGTCAACATATAGCTAACAGGGAGTACGTACACAGTAAGTTGTCTTAGATTCCCAGGTGTCTGTTACATGTATTCTGTGCTGAATGTTAGAATTAGATTAGACTGACCTAAACCAGTCAAGCATTGGTCCATCCCCAAAGCTCTGGGGGTAAGTTCACAGTGGTTTTGGTCGGTTGCATTGGCTGAAGGTTTCAGAACAAGGCAGAGAGTCTCAGGGAAAGTGGGTGAAGGTGCAGATGGCCACCCTGATGCTGAATGAGGTTTAGCGGTTGTGTCTGCTTACCAGGAAATGTCTATCCCCAGTGGGTTAATGGATAGGAGTTTAATCAAAATGATGTCTGCAGTGTCCTAAGCACAAATACACCAGGAATGGTTACAGCAGCAGTACTTGCACTTGCTTGACTCATGAGAAACAGGAAGAAGATAAAAATAGCACAGTATAGTTTATGCCTTTTCATTGCATTGGTTTTGCATCAACCACTCCTGTAGACATCTTCAGTTGTAAGTCCTTGCACATGTTTTTTGTTCCAAAATTGGGTGTCAGTCCCCCTCCTTTCCACAGAAGGAGGTTGGGAGAAGTTGGTTTGACTTGCAGTAATGTTCATTTCAATCTGTGAGGTAGCAAAGCAGTGGACAATGAGATGTGTCAAAGTCTAAGCTGAATTTTCAGAAATGTATGTACTCCTCAGCAGGCTCTACTCCTCAGTAATGCCTTAAATGAAGGTGAGAAATTAAGCACACTGGTCATGCCTCCTGTATTACTTTCTTTGCTTGAAGTACACAACAAACTTAATAAACCCCAAAGAAGGTGTCTGTTAAAACACAAGCATTCCATGCAGGTTCTGGATGGTCCTTGCATGCCAATAAGCAGTTCCTTCCCTACATATTCCATTAATCCTTTCAGTCTGTCACTAATTCTGCTGAACAGGCCCAGCAGGTCTAGCACTTGCCTCTTTCTTTCAGACCCAGGACTCAAAATATCAGAGCACAGGCTGCACAAAATTCAGCATATGTGCTCAGAGCCCAACATCAGCAGTTTGACCAAGCCACTAGCGGGCACTACGTGTTGTGCAGCATTTTGGGATTTGCTGGAAAACTAAAATACTTCATCCTATTGGCTGGTAGGGAAAGCAAAAATACTTGCATGTTTCCTGCCTCAGTCTCCCTGCAGCACCAATTCCAAGAAGATACAAGGACTGAAGGTTGAGGGTCAGCAATGGGATACTTAAAATAATCTATTTCCTTTCTGTGGTTGGCTGAGAAGTGGGTATGAGCAAGTGGGACTGTTCCTGAGGGTGACAGGTAGGGTGACCTGTAGTTCTGAGCAGAGTTAATCCAAGCAACCTTGGTTGCCAGATGATGTGGGAAACTGGCATTTGCACTGACAGGGATAAGGAGTGCAGTGGTGTACTTTTAACAGTTGTGGTATGAAGCCAGTAGCCTTCTGTGGGGAGGCAGCAGTAATCAGGGGCTGATATGGTTAGACATTGTCATACTCGTGTCACAGAATAATGATGAGATCAAGGTGTATTTTCAAGGCATTACTGAATTTCTCCAATAAATATTTCCCCAGTAGGATTCTCATCACAGCCATCTTTAATGGATTTACCTGCTGCCCAAGTTCTAGAAATTAGATTGCACCTGGTTCCCAGTGTTAGCCCTTCTAAGTGGGAAGACTTGTGCTCTCCAGCTGCTCTCAGGAAAATTCAGAAGGAATTTGCAGTTTCACAGAGATGCTCACTTGCCTGCATAAACTCTCCTCTCGTATTCCCTGCCCTGCTGAAGTTGCATAAAGAGAGTTGTACAGAAATGAGAATCTTCTTTTTCATCTTTTTTTATCAAGGATGGCAGACCTCTCTCTGACAACTGTGTTTAATGTGACCATGGTAGGAAGGTGTTCTCAAAGCTATCAGATAAATCCAGCCTGATACCATTCCAGCAGCCACAGCACCTGAAATCCTTTATTCATTTACAGTATGTGGTGTTTCAGTCTCCCTGCTTTTTATTTCCTCTACTCATCTGCACTAAGGTCTTACAGTCCCTCAAACAAAAGCTTTGGAGATGTTATTTGGGGTTGCCCCCTAGGCTGTACTGGATGTATGCCAGTTTGTATTACCTGATGAAACAAGCCAATATTTTAAAAAAGGCATCATATTTCTTTTGAGGGGGGAGCAGTGGGGAGAAGGGGGGAAAAGAAAGGAAAGATGAAGAAATCTTATCTAAGGCACCTGTATTTTAAGTGTTGAATTTCCCATCATATTTTCTTGATGAAGATGAAAAGCCTTAAAAGAAAATAAGACTTTGCAATTAGATGATGATGCATGAAAGGATGTGTCTGGATAATGTGACAGATGATCCTAACTTTCATTAATGTGCTTTAATTGGATTAAGATCTATGAAAAGCCTTTTCTTCTCTTTCAACACCTTCAGGGCTCTTGGCTGCATGACTTTAATGCACAGAACATCTTGCAAAAGGGCACACACCCAGCTTCACAGGAGTATGCTGTACATCCTAAATTATCATAAACAGAGCTTATCTCCAGTCACATGGCCCCTAGGATGTCAAAGGGGTGTAGCCACCAAGTGATAGCTGGGCAGTTACAAGATTTATTGCAGCATTTGGAGCACTGAATCCCTTTGCAAACTGAACGGGTTGCTGTGTCAGGGCAGGAAACTGTCAGCACAGGTATCACTTATTTTTAATAAAAGCACAGATTATGGATGACTGACAAAGGGGCAGCCTCACTGCTGCTGTTAATACTGAGAATGCTATTCCCTGCCTTGTCTTGCAGTTTTCAATAAGACTACCTGGGGAGCAAGGGGTTTCTGAGTGTCAGCCAAAGTGGCAGCCATGCTCATGAAATGATGGGCAGGAGCAGAAGAAATATGTGTTTTGCCTTGCCAGACTGAGAGCATATTCTGCATCATTTTAGACTCTTTTTTTTGTGAATGGAGTTTACTCACACTGCATTTTTTTTTCTTTTTTCTGTCTTCTGAATCCATACTAACTCATTTTGGCTGCTTTTAAAGACTCAACACTGGCAAATTCCTCACAAACACTCACTGCTTATGGACAGTTGGTGGGTGTGGGGAAGATTAGAGAGAATTAACTAAAACCAGGCTTAGAAGTAGGGGTAGGGTGGGAGATGGGAGCTATGTGCCGGAAGAAAGAGGGAGGAGAGAGGCTTTCTAAAACAAGAAATGTGTTTCATGTCTCATAAAATACAGCACCGTGTATTAGCCCATTTTGCCTAACATGGACTCTTTCTCTTAAATGGTACTTATCCCCCCAAACCCAGTAAATTGCATGGTTAAGCATAAGTTGATGCTGGCAGTGGTACCTCTAAGTTGGGGTTGTCATTGTGCATTTCTGAACATCTGGTCTTTTAAAGGTCAAAAAAACAGGGGCAGCTAGTTTTGAGTATTCTTTCAGTATATAGTCTTTTTGTTCTTGAAAGAAGTTTTTTCTTTGAAATTGTTTAATATACTTTATTTACAGTAATCCCGGAACTATAAGTTCATGGGAAGCTATCAACTATACTGCAGCTACAATACATTGTGCAAAGAATGTTCCCACAGTATGTCTTTAGGGATGTGTCTGGGGGAAAGCCAACAGTTTTGAAATACTTCATACTGATTCATGGCTCTCCAAATGTTATTTTAGTCTTTTAGATCACAGAATGTGGCACACTCAAGATTTATTTATTTTTCCATATTTTAGCAGTGGTTTGTCAGAGGTCTTTGTCCTACTTTTAAGATGACTTTTGCAGCTTCCTTTATTTTTGCCTTTTATTTACTCACATGGTTCTGGAATATTTGATTTTTACTTCAGGAATATTTTGACTCTTGGTGTTCCCCTTAGTATTAGCAAGAGAAAAGGGATGACAATTTTTGTGCTGCTTTCAAAAGTTTAGGTTTGGGGTTAATTTGCTGCTTGGAGGCATAAGTGTGGACAGTAGTAAAGCCAAGCTAGAAACAGGTTTGTTCATCTCCCTTCTCATTCTTTGATGTGATTAAGTCTGTTTCTTGCTGGTTTTTAGCCTGTAGAATTTTGTCTTTTTACTGAGGGAGAAATAAATAGTGGTTTAAGGTAACAACCTGTTGGGGCCTAAATGACCTCCTAATGGACAGAATTTTGTTATAGCCTGGTATCATCCTGCAGCTCCACTGAACGTGATGCTGGGCAGAAAGGCTGATGTACGTTCAAGAAAAAGTGCACAGAGCAAAATTACAGACACACAGACAACTCAAAGTTGAATATTTTACATTTAATATCAACCCTCCTTCAAACAATCATATTCCCTTTGGTTTTTTTTGTGAAAAGACTGTGTTCTCTTGCCACTGATATTTACTAAACCAGTGTCTTTGTATAACCTTAATAATTCTGTGTAGCCTGCATGTTATTACAACTTTAGAACTGGAACTTACTCTCAGTCATCACAAAACAAAAATCAAACAGCAAGTTGTCAACTCTGAGGTCCAGACACCTGTTAGACAAATTATATGAATTGCTTAAAACTGTTTAGGTGGACATATTTATGTAGAAAATTTTCTGGCCACCTCCATCTTATGCCTAGATGTCAACTTCGAGCAATTGTGCAGGAAAAACACCCATTAAAAAATAGAAAAAAGCCTTTATGGCTTTGTTTGCCATAACAAAGCCATAAAGAAATTCTGTAGTTTTTTCTCTTTGTTTCTAGGTCACCTTTAGCTAACTTCATGTTGCTTTACTCACTGACCTCAGTGACAGCCTGCTTCAGGCTAAAACTGTTTTCCTCTGCAAGCTGCAATGTTTTTCATTAATAAATTCTCTAAGGTCAGACGATAGTAACAAAAATACATACATGTTTGTAGCAACCAGCAGTGTTGTAACAGTGCTTTAGGAAAGCACTGCTTATCAGCATGTTGGAGTGGTGGCAGCCTGTGCCACCATGTGGAATGGTGATACATGGAACTACAGCCTCACAAAAAGAGCAGGAGGTGAATATTGGCTTAGAATTAACATCGTTTGTACGCCTCTAATTGAGGTCATCATTCCTGCCTGGGATCATGATCTGACCTTGCTCTGAGCACTGGTGTTCAGTGTGTCAGTGGCTCATTTGAGGGCACTGATGTTGTTCCAAGGTAGCCCAAGCTCAGGCTGTCTACAAATCCTACCTGCCTTCACCGTAGAAGGTGGAACCTTGTAACCTGTACTTGATGTTCTCTTTTCTTATCCTTCATCAGTTCATCTCTGCACATGTAAGATTTTTGTTTCTGGCCATTTAGGCCTGTGTCAATCCAATGTGGAAGAAGAGGTGTGTGCAAAATAATGTAGAACCAAAGAAAAAAAAGTCTTAACTAGCATTTGTAGCGGTGGCAGATCAATTTAGTTTTTGGTTTATATAGTAGAATGGCTCTTGTGGTACAGGCATAAAATTGGCAGCCTAACAAGACCTTATATTTATGTAGCTTAAGCTTCTTTGTTGTTGGAGACTCCCTTGACCATCTCCAACACCCGAAACGGGGTGAAGTTGAGGTGTGAAGACATCCCCCTTAACACAGATTCACGAGCTCAAAGGATCAATTGGTAGAAAAAGAGTCCCAAGACCATCGATTCCAACCTGTGACCAAACACCACCATGTCATCTAGACCATGGCACTAAGTGCATGACCAGTCTTTTCATAAACACCTCCAGGGATGGTGACTTCCCCACCTCTCTGGGCAGCCCATTCCAATGTTTAATCACCCTTTCTGTGAAGAAATTCCTCTTGATGTGCAACCTGAACCTCCCCTGGCACCACTTGAGGCCATTTCCTCTTATCCTGTCACTTGTTGCCTGGCTAGGACCTCCTTTCAGGGAGTTCTATAGAGCAATAAGTCTCCCCTGAGCCTCCTCTTCTCCAGGCTAAACAACCCAAACTCCCTCAGCCGTTCCTCATAGGATTAACCCTCAAAACCCTTCGTGAGCACTGTTGTCATTCCTCAGCATCTCAATGTCCTTCCTGAACTGAGGCTCCTAGAACAGGACACAGCACTTGAGGTGTGCCCTCATCACTGCCAAGTACTCAAACCTGTTGAGTCTGAGTGCAAATGTTTAACCTGGTGCTTGCAGTTGTTTCTGCGCTTTCTGATTCTACTTTTTTTTCTACTGATGATCACTTTGTTGAACTGCAAAGATTTGCTGGGTCTAAACTAGATCACAGCATCAGGGAATCACAGAATAGTTTGCACTGGAAAGGACCTTAATGATTGTCTGGTTCCAACACCCTGCCATGGGCAGGGACACCAGGTTGGTCAAAGCCATATCCAGCCTGGACTTGAACACTTCTGTGGATTGCTTCTCTCAGCTTCTCAGCTGCTCTCAGCAACCTGTTCCAGTGCTGAAATTAAGGCTCTCTGAAGTGTAGTCCATCACGTGCAGTAAGTCCATGGGATATATATGGAGTTTGGAAGTGCCTTCCCTCTAATTTTCTTTTAACTGAGCAGGCTAAAAGCCTTCATTGTGTTAAAAGAAGCAGGAGCAAATTCAGAGTGGCAATATATCCAAAGCCACCATAGAACACAGGCCCTTTTGGAAACCAAATCTTTAAGAGTGTTTAAGAGGAAGACTCCTGTTCTCTGAAATAATGCTTTGGAAAGGAAAGGCAGAGGATGTAGGTGATACTTGCAAGCTTCAAAGCTCCTTATCTTTGTTGAGACATGACTCTGCATCATTCTGGCCTCTCTCCTCCCTAGGAGCCAAATATATGGAGACTGGTTGTGGGCTCCAAGCTGGCAGGACAGGGATGCTGTCTGCCCCAATCTGCCCCATTGTTTCTGCCACTTCCAAGGAGCACCTACAATATTGCCCATGTGCTGATATTTTAGTAGGCTCAGACTTTTTTTAAAGCTCCAACCAGAAAAACCATTGGGGCACTCCAAGCAGCTATGAACCTGAGCCAACTGCAGACAAATTAGGAGTGAAAGAAGAAGAGTTACATCTGCCAGGTCAAGCTGGGTGCAAATCGGCTTTGGAGCTGCTGAAATGGAAGAGGAATTCCACCATGTCAAACTTCTCATGAGAAAACAGCCCTCTTTTCCGTGTCCTCCTACCGAGGTCTGTGTGAGTCAGCCCAAGTGGTATGTGGTTTACAGTTCTGAGGAAAAAAATAAAAACAATCCCAAGGAGATGCAGATGCTTGTTAGAGAGCCCTTGTACTGCTAAGCTGCATTTTCTCCCCAAGGCAAAATGTTAACAAGTGGCAGTGGCCAGCATGAATAGCAATTTAAAAATATTATTCGCTTATCTGAAGAAAGACTTTGAAAAACCGACTTCATCAAAAATCCATTTCCTTTCAAGTACTTTACTACTACATTATTGATAGTGTTTCTTTTTCAGAGTATTGTTTACACATAAATATAATCTTTCCCTTTCTTCTTAATTAGTCTGTGCCAGCTCAGGGACTCTTCTGAGTTCTGGACATGATCTGTGGAAAGAGCTGGGCATGGAGCTTGGTGTTTTTTACGGGAAAAAATCAGAATGTGTACTTCAACTTGATGCATGCTTATGTGTGTGCTGGATTTGCCCTGCTCACTTTGTTAGCACGTCAGTGACTTGGAGCTTATTATCTTACATTGGATTTGAACTGGTAAAGGCTCATTGAAATACAGTTATTGCTCTGAGGAAGGTTGAGACCATTTTATAGTTACTGCCAAAGGGACAGTCACCAACCAACCACATGCCATGCATTTGATGCCCTAACTGGTAAGTCAATGGTGAGGTGCCCACTGTAATTCCTCTGTTAACCATTCAAGCTGGGTAACATGGGCTCACTTAGCTGCACTTTTTTTCTGAGGGCTACCATTCCCCAAGGCTGAGGAAAACTGAGAATCAGTGAATTAAAGCCATAAAATCAGATTGACTGGCTCTCCTTTTGTGTGGTCTGTTTTGCTTCCCATGTGTCCTAATTTATGCTAATACAAAGCTGGAAGCCAGATGCAAAATGGGATGCTATTTTTGCTGCTGCCCTGGGATAGTAATAATAGTAATAGTAATTCTAGAGAGTAAATGGCAAGGACTTTTGCCCTTGCTGTTGTGGGAGTAGGACTGAGTTTTGTGTTCCATAGTGAGCATCCATGTAGGATCTTCTGTTCCTTTCTCAGCTTCTGAGAACTTTTGTTTCCCCTCTAATGCCATGCAACTACTGATAGGATTTTATAAAACATATAGTTCTGTTAAAATCTTCTGAAATGTTTTCTGAAGTGAATCTCTCTTTCCCTGAACAATCCCAGAGAAGAAAAATGAAGCCATGTGATGGGTGTAAGGGTCAGTAGGGTTGGGAATGACAAGACTACGCAGAGCTCAAATGTAACTCTAGATATAAAAGACCAGAATGTCAAAAATCTCATTAGAAGATGTAGAGAGAACTGCCTGCAGAGATGAATTTGTCCCAATATTTTGGGCATAATAATAATAATAACAATAATTCTATTTAATGTATTTCTTCTAAACATATGTAATGCAATACACATTCTTCTAGTCAAAAAAACAACCTTAATTTAATTAATGTAAGTGCAGACATATGAGGCTCTTTCTGTGAAGCAAAACGACCTAAGTTAAAAGCATTCTTCTTAAACATGCTATTTCTGGAGCTGACCACAATTTTATGTGGAAGTTTGGAAATTTATGTTTCATAGAAACACAGAGTGAGCTCCCATGAGTAGGATACAAGATGACTGAAGGCACCTTAACTTCAGATTTAACTGAATCTTGTCGACAAACAAAAAAGCCTATAAAATTCTTCTCCTTACAAAAATCAAGTTTTTCTCCTGGAAATTGCAGCGATTATGTTAGTAGAGTTGAAACTAGCTTCCAAGCAACTGCTAACAAATTGGTCTCAAAGCTATTTTATCTAGTGTTATATAAAGTAACCATTTCATGGATATGAGATTTCTAATAACGAGGAAGCAGCAGATTACCTTTTCATTATTACGGGGGGAAGGGTAGTGTGGGATGGGGGATGGGGTGGGGAAGGGGGGGGTCTGACCCAGAATTGTCCAGAACCTCTTGTGAAAAAGAGATCCATGATTTTGAAGTAATTTGAACTTACATCCAGATGCCTTTGGTAGGAAGTCTCCTGCAGATTTTTCTGATTTTTGTCTAAGGATGAGCTTCAGCCTAAAATATTTGAAGGCCAAATTACTTTCTTTGGTTACTGTTGGTACACCTGTGGAGCTACCTTCAGACTGGTTCTCTGACTCCAGTAGTGGTTCTTTGAACCCACCACAGCTAAATACAGATCACAGTAGTAGTAGGAATAATTTTATTTGAGAGGATGGTATNTGTGTCCTAATTTATGCTAATACAAAGCTGGAAGCCAGATGCAAAATGGGATGCTATTTTTGCTGCTGCCCTGGGATAGTAATAATAGTAATAGTAATTCTAGAGAGTAAATGGCAAGGACTTTTGCCCTTGCTGTTGTGGGAGTAGGACTGAGTTTTGTGTTCCATAGTGAGCATCCATGTAGGATCTTCTGTTCCTTTCTCAGCTTCTGAGAACTTTTGTTTCCCCTCTAATGCCATGCAACTACTGATAGGATTTTATAAAACATATAGTTCTGTTAAAATCTTCTGAAATGTTTTCTGAAGTGAATCTCTCTTTCCCTGAACAATCCCAGAGAAGAAAAATGAAGCCATGTGATGGGTGTAAGGGTCAGTAGGGTTGGGAATGACAAGACTACGCAGAGCTCAAATGTAACTCTAGATATAAAAGACCAGAATGTCAAAAATCTCATTAGAAGATGTAGAGAGAACTGCCTGCAGAGATGAATTTGTCCCAATATTTTGGGCATAATAATAATAATAACAATAATTCTATTTAATGTATTTCTTCTAAACATATGTAATGCAATACACATTCTTCTAGTCAAAAAAACAACCTTAATTTAATTAATGTAAGTGCAGACATATGAGGCTCTTTCTGTGAAGCAAAACGACCTAAGTTAAAAGCATTCTTCTTAAACATGCTATTTCTGGAGCTGACCACAATTTTATGTGGAAGTTTGGAAATTTATGTTTCGTAGAAGCACAGAGTGAGCTCCCATGAGTAGGATACAAGATGACTGAAGGCACCTTAACTTCAGATTTAACTGAATCTTGTCGACAAACAAAAAAGCCTATAAAATTCTTCTCCTTACAAAAATCAAGTTTTTCTCCTGGAAATTGCAGCGATTATGTTAGTAGAGTTGAAACTAGCTTCCAAGCAACTGCTAACAAATTGGTCTCAAAGCTATTTTATCTAGTGTTATATAAAGTAACCATTTCATGGATATGAGATTTCTAATAACGAGGAAGCAGCAGATTACCTTTTCATTATTACGGGGGGAAGGGAAGTGTGGGATGGGGGATGGGGTGGGGTAGGGGAGGGCTGGANGGGTGGGGAAGGGGGGGGTCTGACCCAGAATTGTCCAGAACCTCTTGTGAAAAAGAGATCCATGATTTTGAAGTAATTTGAACTTACATCCAGATGCCTTTGGTAGGAAGTCTCCTGCAGATTTTTCTGATTTTTGTCTAAGGATGAGCTTCAGCCTAAAATATTTGAAGGCCAAATTACTTTCTTTGGTTACTGTTGGTACACCTGTGGAGCTATCTTCAGACTGGTTCTCTGTCTCCAGTAGTGGTTCTTTGAACCCACCACAGCTAAATACAGATCACAGCAGTAGTAGGAATAATTTTGAGAGGATGGTATCAAAGGAGCTCAGTGAAGAAAGCATTCCTAAAAGTAGACATAAATAAAGGTTTGTTTTCATATGTATATTATTTAGTAGGTGGAAGGATCCTTTAATACCATATAGAAAACTTCTGCAGAGCTTCTAAAATAAGTCACTGTGGGCTACATCAAGAACTGATCTGTGGACACCACAAATGACCCAAAAAGTTAGGAATAGGTTGCAGTAGAGACACAGGCTGTATCCTGTATCCTACTTCCTTTCTCCTCTACCAATGGCAGGATTTTGCTCTAAATGGGCTATGCTGTCCCATCCATGACATCCCATGTATAATCACAGCCCATGTGCCTCTCTTCCTCTTTCCTTTAGCCACTATTACAAGGGAAAACCAACCCCTTTACATTGTTACCTCTCCTTTTTGCCACAGTTTGCTTTAAGGACAGGACCAGGATAGAAGAAGAAGTCTGAATTAATTTACTTACCTTTCGTCAGTCACAACAGACACTGCATGCAGTCCTGTCTCCCAGTCAATATTTCTCCTATGGCACAGCAACTTGTGTAAGAAAAACTCTTTGTAAGCTGCTCTTGAGATGAGTTTTAAAGGGAAGAATGTGCAATTCTAGGCAGTTCTAGAAAGAAATTATTTTCAGGCAGGATTTTCTTCTGTAGACATTAAAGTAAACTCTTTCTCTGCCCCTTATGCATGTAATTGATTCAAGGTGGCCTCTCAGGGCAAACACAGAAGGAGGAGCAAATAGAAATAGTTGCTAGTGTGTGTAGTTTACATGTAGAAAATGCAAATCTGAACATAAGCTTGAAAATACGGCTTTCACAGGCAGAATGATGAGAAACTCTTTGAAGAACAACACTGAAAATTATTGAGGCTTCAAGTATATGCTTCAGCATCTTCCTTATGTCTTTCCTGTCTTTCTTTTCTAGCTTCATACAATGTTATGTTCTTCCAGAAGAAAGCAGGAGTGTTACAGGTGGGCCCAATTATCTTAACTACAGTGTGACTATACACATAAATGTCACTCATTTCCATTTAGTTAGATTACTTAATAAATGAGTTTTTTAAAAAAACAAACAAGCTAAAAGAACCATGATGTCTGTACTCTGCCTCACCATTTTTTTCTGTTTACTCACATCAGTTCACATGATCCACCCCAATCAGTGGCCAGTAATATTTGATCAGAGAAGAGAGCTTTGCTGAAATAAAAGGCACAATAGAAAAGGGTGTTCTGAATAAAGAATAACATAAAATATTCCTCCTGGAATGAAACTACAAAAAAAGGAAATTATTTATTTTTAAAAAATTTTAGTAATGCTAAAAATGAGGTCAACTGTACTAAGAAGAATGCCTTTTTTCTTTCAGATAAGGGTAACAGAAAATGATCCAACATTTTGGACCTGAGTGACCTTTATCAAAGTCGAAGGCTGCCGGCTACAGTGAGTTACCAAGGCAAAACCTGTATGCTCTGTGCTGTCCTTGATAAAGGTCACATGAGACTAAATGTCAGACCATTTTCATCTCTTTACTTTAAGTAAAAACACTATTTTATCTACTAACCTGTCTTGATTAATTTAGTGTCTTAAGGAATTATTTGGGTCCAGCATGCCCAGGGGAGTTTTTTTGTTAGTTTATAACAAATGAGATGCTGAATTTGGAACAGGCAGCACCCTGGAGCACCTGCTTCATGCATTGAAGAGTAAAGTCAGACTGGTTGTTCGCCCCTGTTCAGGATTCACCTTGCCCTTTTAGAAGTCAGGTGAGAACAAAGAAGAAAGCTTCAGGAGAAAGCCAGGCACTCATGAACTACAGGGAGTAGTGTGGCATTAATACACAGCCAGTTTTTTTGGGGCTGTCGTCTATAAATAGTTTTCACCAGAGGCCAGTTTGCTTTAATATATGATTCTCCTCCTGTGCAGGTTCAATTCCTCTTGCCAGGTGCCTTCCTTGTGCCTCCTCCATCAGTTGCCCTCACTAGTTTCTTAGGAACTTAACTGCTTTGCACCTGAGTTGGAACAGACTGTGCTCAATTTTCCTGTTTATCAAGAGCTGAGTTGGAGATATCAGGGGTAATTGGACACATTTGTAGCTTCTCCTTTGAGGTACTACTTTTCTAAAGAATTTCTTGTTGTTTAAGTACACATAATGCGCGTTATTTCGTATTTTCAGTGGCTCTGGACAGAGCAGCTCAGTACCTGACAACCTCAGAAAAGATTTTGGGGTAGCTCTCTGATGAATGGGTCCTTGAACCACAACAGGGCCCTGAGAAGCACCTGAGAAAAACCTGAGGCCATGGTTTCCTGCACCAGATAAAACATTCAGCTTCAGATGAATGATAGGGTAGGTAAACTGCAACTGCAGAAAGAGCAGGAAAGGATAAGTTCTTGCTTAGTTCTTCCTTCTAAACTTCCTGCAGCATTTTGCAGTCAGTGTGGGGAAAAAGGCTTTGGTTTGCTCTGGCCAGGCAAGTTCCTGGTAACAGTTATATTTATGCCAAAGGAAGATTAATTTTTCCTGATGGCCTCTCTGGTCAGCCATCCTTTCCTCCCTTTTCCTCTTTTCCCACTGATTACCTGACTAACTTTGTTCCCAGCAGAGATTCTGTTCAGGCTTGATTGGGGATACAAGTTTAATGTGGTAATTATTTTGATCAAATTAGCATACTAAATCTGGATTTGCAAGATATCAGGGTGTCTGTCTTATGCACTTCATTTTGACCAAGCCTGAATTTATGCTCATTTGCCACTTGACTTTAGGAATGTACTTGGCAGTTTTCTTATTCTGATATGTGAAGTGAGTCCTCAGTTATAATATATATCATAATTGTGGAATATCCATGAATAAAATCTCTAGGTGGGGGTAGGCTGCTCCTGAAAAAACACAAAAAGGTATTCCAGGAAAATCAGAATGCATTTTCAATGTTAGGAACTTGCTTTGAAAAATCACTTATTCCCTTAATCATGATTCACATAGTTTTCCATTTCATTCGCAATCTGTCTCTTTCTGTGGTTCTTGATTTCTGCTGAACTCAAAAATTAAAATTAGTACCTACATGACAATGCACTTATAAAATACTTAATGCTGAAGCCACAATTAGCAAAGTTGGTTGTCACTAGTCCAATTCAGTTCTGATTTAATCAGTGCTACTGGCTGGTTTTAGCTCTAGTCAGGTTAGCATTGGACTAGTGCAAGCTGCATTTAAAAATACTGTCCTGAAAGAACAGTATAAAGATTTATTCTAGAGAATAAATAGAATTCCTGCTTTAAAACAAACAAACAAACAAACAAACAAGAAGGATTGCAGTGCAAGTGCAAGTCACTCAAGTCCATCCCTTCTGCTGCCAAATAAGACAAGTATAACTAATAGTACAATCATGATTTTAGATTTAGTTTGCACTCACCTACCTTTGAAATACTGGCATATAGAATTGTTTAAAGTCACATATCTGATAAACCTCATGACTGTACACTAAAGTGAAAGAAATAAAGTTTACAAGAACCTGTAGTAGCATAGTTCAGTATGTTGAGACAAGGCAAATATAAAGACAAGTAAATGGAGTGCTATTTAAACAATATTTATGCTTTCAGAATATTTTGCTGTTTCTCTTGGAGGAACTACTGACCCCTATACATCTAGTTTGGTTCTATCAGCTAAGATAAGAGGTCTGGACTAATTTGTACTATCTAAGCATATTGCACAAGCCAGATGATGGGAGGGTTTTTGCTATGAGAAGTAACATACTATACAAGCTTCCTTTTCCCTCTTGGAACAGGATGTGACCTCCACCTTTCACTGTCCATTAAAGACAGCCTGTCTGAGGAAAGCAGGGAGCCTGGAAACTTTCTGGGGTAGGAATCTTCTCTGGGCATTGCTGAGATTGTCTAACCCCTAGGCTTGGGCTAGCTGAACCCCTTTGAAAACACGTGTTGGGCTTGGGGAATGTAAAGGGGGATTTTTGTTACATAAAACAGGTCCAGGCCAGTGTTTTGCATGATATCAAAGGAAGCTACTATATGACAAGTAACTTGCTCAAAAAAAAAAAAAAAAAAAGAGAAAAGGTTATACATAAGACCTTTGTGTATCTCCTAGGGCAACACAGTGTCAGAATGCTTCCACAACTGAAAGTTCTTCTGTAATAACCCAAGAGAAA
Source organism: Drymodes brunneopygia (assembly GCA_013400955.1). Lineage (NCBI taxonomy): Eukaryota > Metazoa > Chordata > Aves > Passeriformes > Petroicidae > Drymodes > Drymodes brunneopygia. Next base: position 535,750 of record VZTZ01013578.1, on the reverse strand, counting down.
GAACATTGATTCTGCTTTAACTATGTGGTTGCAAATGATTTTCAGGTAATTAAAAAATGCCCAAGATTTTACCATTTTCTTGCAGTTCTGGTTGGTTGCCTAAAGTTCAAAGAAATATCTCAATTCCAAATGTTTAATAATCTCCTGTGTTTTCTGTTCCATATTTCAACAATAATGCAACAACTACAGAATTGCAAATAACACGATTAGATTTCACTCTATCCTTCCTACTTTGGAAATCAACCACTAATGTAGAGATATATTTTCAGTTTACTGCTTGTAGACATGACATCAAAGATAGCTCTTCAGTGTCATCAAGAAGCATATCCACAGAAAAAGTACATTAAATAATGATAAGAAAGATAATTTTTTTCCAGGTGTGTGATCTGCATTTTAAGGTGAAGTGGCAAAATTAGTTGCATTTCTGGCATCTAAGTGTGGGTTTTTTGGAAGATATAAGTGATGAACAGCTTTATTTTTACCAGAGACAGTAAGTTTTTGTTATTGATAAGTGAGCATAATCAAGTAGTGTTAAGTGCTTTTGGAAATTCCTCCTATCCTCCAGTATAGTCTAGTGTGACTTAAATTATATATTCATTTACTGTGTCCTACTTTCACCATAAGCTAATTTAGTGACTGTTTTTTCACACCTATGCAAGTTTGAGTGTTTTTATTTCCATTAAGTATCAACAATAGCTTTAAAACTGTCTCTTACTGTCTTTGTCCCACTCAAAACAGAAGACTTTTTCTCCTAAATCACTCAGGTATTTAATGAATCAGCATTTCCCTCCCCTCACTTCTCCCTGCTTAAAGAATGCAATCTATTTGCTGAATCCATTTTGGATCTAATTATTCCCATTTTTCAGAAATGGTTTTATTTTAAGCCTCAGTTCTTCACATAAACAAAATTAAATTACAAAATACTTCAAATATTAAAGACATGGCAGGACAAGCTCTATTCCTACTATCTTGAAGTATAAGAAAATGGTTCATTAGCATCTGGAACTTCAGTCACAAATTAATTTCTGAAGGTAATGCCTTATTCAGCAAGACTTTAACATTGTCTGACTGGTGTTTTTATGCTGCAATCCAAAGTGCACTTAGCTCCCTGGAGAGGCTCCCAAATCCATAAGCAGGGTTTGGATAATGACCAAAGAACAATGTGTGTTAGGTAGGATGCTCTGCCAAAGTGGAACAAGGCTATAGTCTCCAGAACAGGATGCTTTGGAAGTCAGGTCTATAAAGAATTCTTTAATAATATTACTTTTGGCTGACTCTCTGTGACCTCCCTTTTTTTTCCCCTTTTTCATAGTACTCATTTTGGCAGAGGTCACTAAATTCTTGGTTCCCACAAATTCTCTGAAAGTGTCACATTAAAAAAAGTTTTGAAAGAATGAGCTGCCCCAGAAAGGATTTAGATCCTTCATTTTTCTTCAGACACATATTCAAACTCTGAGACAATTAAATAGGATGAAGGAAGAAAGTAAGTAGCACTGTCAATAACATGGAAAAGTATCTTCAGATAGTATGTGATCCTGTTCTAAAGGACATCTGATATTATTTCTCTATTAAAAGTAATTTATTTCAATGCAATTTAATTTATTTCTCTTCATCTATTAAAAATATTTAGAAAGGAATGTTAATCAAAATGTTAAAGTGTCAGATTTTGTAATTTAAAACAACTCCTGTTGCAAAAATACCTACAGCTATAATAGCATATAAAAAAGAAGAAAAATTATTTTTTAGATGCAATTTAATGTACAGGCAAAAGTGATGGTTTACAGTTAAAAAGATTGGTGAAAGTATAGATCACATTAGATTTTTACTGTTCTATGATGTGTAGAAAACTTTCACTCTTGTATGTAACCCAGTGGAATATGGTAGATAAAGAAACTGAGACTTCACCAAAAATAGTGGTTTTGTTGTTTTCTTTTTTTTCTTTTGAAAAACATTTAAAAAATCTTCATGAAATCTTAACAGTATAATTTGTCAAGGGAACAGCACATAGGTGGACTCTACATCAGATACTGTGTTTTTAAGCATTAATTACACACATCAGTAGCTTCTTCTAGACTTGTTAATGTCACTCATACAGTAACTCCTAACATGGCCTTAAGTGCTTGGCTATTGCAAGGTAAAAACATTAATTCACATTTAATGATTGTGGGAAGTCTCTCTGCTTTTTGAAACTTCACAGGATCTTTAAACTTCAAAGATTATGACTGTTATGAGCTGATTCTCATTAATGACTAATCAGATGCCTGTTCCTGAATGTGTTATCTGCTGTTGGTATTAGGCACAGCAGTAATAGCCCTGTTGGTGTTTTCAGACAGTATCAGAACTGGAAAAATATACTAAAAATAATCTGACATTAAAAAAGAATGTATGATTAACTGTCCACTTTTAGTATTGGGCTGTGGGGCAGACATTGATTGTTTTAAAAATGTACCAGTTATTTAAATGCATGGTCCATTTATGACTAGACCTGGAAATACTAATGGGCTTTAAAAATGTATTATTCTGCCATACATTTCAAATGGAGCATCCCATTTTAAATAGTCCCTGAAGTGCCACTCATTTTAATGTGTGCAAGAAAGTAATTAAAAATTCAAGGCAATAGATAAATCAGATTTAAATTCTCTAGAATGCCAAGAACCACAAAACTGTACCCTAGAAGTGTCAATTCAACTAATTAATTTTTCTGAGCCACAGGTGCATGTGAAAATATATCTCTTAAGAGTACAGGCAATGCAGAAAATTTTGTTTGGTTTCTTAAAAACCAGGACTCTTATCACCCTGTGGAGATATAAGCTTCATAAATATTATTTTTCTTAGGCATTCTAATAAACTGGCTAAGACCTCCTTCTTTTTTTTTTACTGTGTGTCTGGTACTATCCAGTTGTTGCTTCACAGCTTAGCAATAGTTGCATTCAAGGGTGTCAAAACACTGCTCTACAGAATCAAAATTGCGTGATAAACATTGCCCTGTGATTTAATTGGATGATTCTCCCAATAAAAGGTGGAAATAGAAATTATTTATTTTCTTTTATAGCCTTAAATTAGAATTAATAAATGCTAAATCAGAGGGAAAAATAGGCCATAGTAGGTGTTTGTTAAATTAGAGTTAATCAATACTAAATCAGGGGAAAAATAGGCAGTAGTAGGTGCTTGTAAGTAAAAACTCTGTGTTTGTCTAGTGTAGCAGTATGCACTATAAAATTTAATTAGAAATTCATTTGGAGAAATAATTCCATGTTTCTGTAATTGCAAGCTAATTTGTCCTAAGAATTGTCTTCCATGTTGATATAGGGATGATGCCATCAGAACAGAGTATCACACTGTTCTGCTCTGAGATAGTATTTTTTGTTCCTAATGTGGCCAGTAAATAGCAATTTTGTTCTTATGCTAACAGAATGCCATGTAAGAAGTATCTCTCTGTGACATTACCTGCACAGGGAATTTCCTGAGGACAAATAGTTATTGCTGAGCGTAGTATCCACTAATAAGAAAGATAAGATTTTTTATTTAGCATTCATTAGTAGATTCACCACCCAAACTATCCTAAAGGTATGATCTTTGTTAGATGGTAAGACACCTTACTGACAAAAATCTCTAGTTTCAATGACTTGTTCAACATGCCCCATCCCTGGAAGTGTTCAAGGGCAGGTTGGAAAGTGCTTTGAGCAACCTGCTTTACTGAAAATATTCCTGTATGGAGGTTGAAATTAGATGGTTATTGAGGCCCCTTCCAATCCAAACCATTCTGCAATCCCATGATCTTTTACAAGAAACATAAAGCATTGCTGTCAGGGGAACAGCAGTACTTCTTACATGATACAGACATTTCTGATTTTTGTTAAAATGTCTTTCTTGAGTCAGTAAACTGCATTTTGCTCTATAGCTTCCCTGGCTTCATGGCTTGTTAATACACATCTGTGTCTTTCTGTTAATTCTCACTGAAAAATTCACAGCATAAACGAGGAACTATTACTAATCCCTAACCACATGACCTTATTTTTTTTTCTACAGCATTTTATCCATTTTTTTTATAACTTCACATCTCAAAATGATCCTTTTGCTTTGCTCCTTCTTGAATTTACAGCGCATCTCTTATTTGCATCAGCTGGGAATCTATTCACATACTTCACTTTTTCTGTCAAGATGCTTAATGACTGTTCACAAGAGTGATCCTTGAAGAACCATATCAGAAATGCCCCCTTGCCCTAGTTTTTAACACAACCTTTACCTCCACTTCACCCAGATCCTTACCAATCTTACAGTTTTCCTATCTGTTCTGCATATTCCCTATGTTTCCTGAATTAATATTTTCCGATGTGCCATATTGATTAATTCTGCATGGAGATCAAATTTTCCCCCTTTTCCCCCAAAACTATTAACTTTTTCTAGAGAACAGGTTTTACAAAAACTTAGCTGGGCCAGACTTTTTTTTATTCTACACTCACATTTGTTCATTGTCAGAATATTTGCATGTTTTTGTAGTTGCATAATAAAATCATATTGAGATGAATCCACCAAGATGAGTCAATTGAAGGTCTTCTGGCTAGAATGCTAGGGCAACTATTCCTGAAAACTGTGCTGAAGGATTTAATTCTCTCCAGAGTTATGTGTTGAATATAGATTACTCTAAGGATTAAAAGAAACTTGTATGGCATGGGTTTAAATTCAAAATCTGTGTTTCTTTCATTGGTTTTGGTATTTTGCAGAGATGGGAAAGAAAGCTCCCAAATGAGTTAGTTACTACCCCATGAAGACAGCAAAATCCAGAGTGTGCCCTTTCCTTCTCAGCTTTTTTTTTCTGTGAAAAGTTGCTGGAATGCAAGGAATTTGGCATTGTAGAAGGTCATAGAGGAAATTATAATCTTACACTTCAGGGTAACTCAAATAACTTCCTCTCTTCACAGTCACTTTCTAATCTACTACAGCTTCCTCAAAATCTGTATAAAAACTGTGCCTGATCTGAAAGTGTTCACCTGGGCACTGAGGAAAATACTGCAGGAGGGGCAAGGAAAAGAAGGACCTTCTTTTCATAAATCTGTGTTGGCTGGGCTTGATCCCATGGCTGTCCTGCATGTGCTGTGTAATGGAACTGAGGATGATCTCTTCCATAACCTTGCCCAGAACCAAGGTTAGGCTGACAAGCCTGTAATTCCTTGGATCATCCTTCTGACCCTTCTTGTATATGGATATTACATTTGCTAATTTCCAGTCAGCTGGAACTTCTCCAGTTTGGCCAGCTCCCTCATTATTTGGGGGTGGATCCCATCAGGGCCTATAGACTTGTGGGCATTTAATGGCACAGCAGGCCCCTAACCACTTCTGCTTGAGCAGATGTGTTGGACTAGAGGACCTCGTGAGGTCCTATCCAACCTCAGTGCCTCTGTGACATATTACTGGTAACCAGTAAATTTGCAACATGAGGACCTCATAACCTCTTTATCTGGCCAACATCTAAGTTTTTATTCCAGTTGACTTCCAAAACCCAAATCCAATACTGAGCTCAGTATTGAGTTAGTTCCTGTTGCGTTGGCGGTACTTTTAAAATACTGCCATGTCTGATATTCCACAAGAACAGACAATAATATACTATTTTGTAATTGACCAAAGTAGGTGTGGACTTGAAAAAGACCAAATTTAGACGTATGGGTTAGCAGATCCAAGGGCTGCTTTCTGCTCTGGGCTTGGTTAGGGATATGCTGTCACTGAGAGCTTGGAAACCTCATTCAACCCCTCTGAGAAAATTAAAAGTAGAAAGGAAGACCTGTGATTTGAGGCCTACCTGAAGCTGTGCCTAATAAACATCAGAACTTTGGGGTTCCAAGTACTGGACCAGGGAATCAGAATGAATTTGTTTGGTTTGCAGGAATAGTGAGTAATGGATGAGGAAAAAACGAAAAGGTAGTTAATATTTGTCAATCATTTGGGAAAAAAAAAAAGAAATAAAAATAAACCAAAAAGACAACCCACAACCCTCTCCAGAACAAAATTTTCTTAGCTGGGTTTTGTTTGGTGTTTTTTTTTCATTAATTGTTTTTGTTTCAATACTCTGCTGAGAGCACTTTATTCAGAATCATGCTGTTAAAACATCAGTATTTCTTTTTCTACTTAGCCTATAACTCCTTTTCCTCTAGCTACTTATTTTCTCCATGGTATTAGCTATCTTTTGGCACACAAGTGCCATGTGTTGAATACTATCTGCCTCAACCTCACTCAGAAAGAGTGGAACTTGATCTGAAGAGTGAAGAGGGTTTTGAAACCAACTCCTTTGGACTCAGTCTCTCAAGGGATTTTGAATCTCAGCAAGCCTTTCTGAAACAAAACTTCCACTGATTTCAACAGGAGTATTCATTTAGTATGTGCCTCATGCAATTCAAATCTGGCAAATTAACTGTGGCCATATACTATTAGCTGACACTGTAGGAAGCACTCAAATATAATATATTCTTTTACACAAATTTATCAAATATTTCATTTTGTTAAAGAAGCAAGAGGATTATTTGGCTTTTTGATAAACAATTTAAATTACTGGAGTGATTCCTGCATTTCTAAATCACCTTCCAAAGAGAGACAGAAATATGTTGAAGTGAGAAAGAGTGCAGCAGGTAAGACTTCAACTTGATGTGCAATTTCAGTTCCAGTTGCCCTGAGGACTCCAAGGGTTAACAGAATTTGGAGAAATCATGTAAATGCATGTGTTATATATCTTTTTTTACATTTGTGACACAGAGCATACTGTATGGTTCAAGGAAATAAATTCACAGCATTTAGTAAAGTGCCAATGGACCTAATAGGACTATGAGTAAGTTAATGCATATAAGGGGTCTTCCTCTCCATCTCAGTTAATTGCTTACCAGGGCCTCTGCTAGTGCTGGCATCAAGCCTCATTAGTGCAAAGCTTTGTACATTTAAGCTTTGTACATTTGCAGAAGAGAAAAGTTTTTGGAGTTTGTTAATTTTCTGAGAATAGGCTTTCTAATTAAGGGCACGAGGAAGTAATGACCATATAGATTGCAAGTTGAAAACTCCTCTGTTTTTCCTTTGGCAGAACTGCAGCACAGCTCTGTAAACTTCCTCAGTGGAAACACAAGTAGAAACCAGGGCACTTCTCAAATAACATGCCTCAGTTCAGCTCCTCCACAATTTCCCTGTGCCCAGCCTGTACTTTGACAGATAACTATCTGTGACAAGCACATTCCTTCCATGCAGAAGTGCAGGTCTGAGAGTTTGTGAAGGATTATGCTTCAAAATATAAGTGTTGAAGTCATTAAGGGAGGAAAAGTGACTTTTGTTATAATTTCAGTTTTCCTTGCATTAATTCTTATGGGCTGGCAATGCTTACATCGTGTTGTGCCGAGAAACATCTCTCCCCACCTGCATGAGGCTCACAAGCTGCTCAACACTTCCCATTTCAGAGCACCTTCACACTCCATTTTCACACTTCTTCCAGAGTTTGCCTTGTTCTGTGACTGTCTAAGTGTCCCTTGGCAGTAAGGTTAAATTTGCACTAATTCTCCTCTGGAGGGGTTTGAGGCTACATTATGAGAGGTTGAAAGTTGCAAGGCAGACAGAAAATCAAGAAATAGTGTTGGCTTTTGAGAAAAAGCAAAGTGTGTAAGAGCAACACCACAAGTAGGGACTCAAAGTGCTCTTCTGTCTATATCCCTAAGTGAAACGGTGCAGGATTTACCTCAACTTCCAGAAAAAATGTACATCTGACCATAAGCTGCACAAATTTACACAGGGGTGCAGATTAATTCTGAGCAAGTGAGCTCCAGAATCAGGGAGCAGAGCAAAACTGGTGTCCTGTAAATGAGCAAGCTGAGAAAAGCAGGTGTGTCAGCACAGTAAGATGGCTTTCTTGCCCCTGGTGCCATGGCTCCAACTTTTCTACCTCTGATATGCATCTTGCTCCTTAGGCTAGAGCTGAACCACCATACTGATGTATGGGAAACCTTGCCTGGCTGTGATAGATTCACAGAAAAACACACATTTTGTCTTTGTCCCAGGTCAATACATTTCCATAAAGAGGTTTGGCAGGCATCTGGCATCCACAGAAGTACTGTTCTTCGAAACTGGACCTTTGACAGGAGACAAACTTATGTGCCAGGGGACATTATCTGTTTAATTAATAATATAACTAATAACAGACACAAATATCAGGACCTTCTTCATCACTTGAAATACTTTACAGATCAGGCCTTTCCTTACCCCTGGAGTAGAAATAATCTATTCTGTTTGCAATTCTTCTGAGACAGGAAATTCTCCACAGGAATTTTTTGCATCAGGTTTCTTTGAGGAAGCCTTGTTAATAGACCTAAGAATGCATTTCCCTTTACAATGTTTCAAGTCTCTGAAAAGGCCTTTCAGACCCTCAAGAACTGTTTCAATTGTAAGTCTGTATATGCTTCTCTTCAATGAGGAATTCACATTTCAAACATATTTCTGAGAGGAAAGAGGGTCTGTCTTATCCCAGGAGGTCAATGGATAGAAGTATCTATCCAGACCAAATTGCTTCTAAAGCCTTCTTGATGACCGAGAAGGAATGCCTTTCTATTGAAAGGCTTTGAATATCTTCACAACTGTCTCTTCAGTATCCAGTCAGAATTGATGACTCTTTGAGACATCTGACATCCTGGGAAAATGTCAGTATCTGAAATAAAATTATGGTACTTAGCCCTCAGCCCTATTCCTTCAGAAGCAGAAGACTGTATTTCCATTTCTTTAGCATGGAGGAATTTGACATTTACTACATGGGTCTGATGACCCTTGCTCACTTGCATATGGATGTCTAAGCAGTGTACAAACTCAAGAATGGCCCAGTACAGAAAAGAATTCAGGACTGAAATTGCCAGGATGGATTCAGGTCTTTCTTAATGCAATGTTTCCTAATTATACCTATCTTATTTGCTGCTGATGATCAAGGAAAAGCAAGAAACAAAGAAAAGGAGAGAAGTTTCAGAAAGGAACTGTTCTTACAAAGACAAGACAACGCTTCTCCATGGCTGGAAACTTCATGTAATGAACCTTACCTACTTCCAAGCACATTTTCAGAATTATATTTGAGGTGGAGGAATTGGTTTTGTAGTTTTCTTGTTAGGGACTTCTATAACTTCATTTATGCTCTCAGATGCTTTGACTTTCTTGAACTTGAAAGACTTTCCATTTATTTTTACTTTTTTT